>CM077440.1:35423313-35635813 GCA_039654765.1 Mylopharyngodon piceus
ACAAACTCACTCACTCACACTCTCACTCACACACACAAACTCACTCACACTCACTCACTCACTCACTCACACACAAACTCATTCACTCACACACTAGGGCTGCACGATATATCGTTTTAGCATCGAAATCGCGATGTGCGCATGTTTAGTATATAGGGATCGTTAAGCCATACGGACCAGACACCACGGTTCAAAACGCAGGTTGATTCTCTGATTAATTGCAAAGTTTGACCATCCTACAATGAAAGTTTATCATTTCAACGTGTTTAGGTCCTGTCAGTTTAAACATTCAAGTGATTTTTAAACCATTTGAGCACACGGAGACGCTAAACGGAACTCAATTCTGAACGTGCGGTTGTTTTATGTGCGCACACACACAGAGCCGCGCAGATGCACGTGAACACCGCATGCCATTCTCTTCCGCGTCTATTCGTGCCTGAACAGACACATACATGCAAAAAAAAATAGTTAAAATGCACTTAAAAGCTCGCCTATCCTCGTAAACACAATTGAGTATGGCTTAGGTGAACGAAACAATTGAGAAAGAAAACCGGATGTGTAACAGTATTTTGGATCCGCGCCGTGTGTTCGATCTTAAAATGACAGAAGCCCCTGCTGCTTTCTGTGTCATGAATGTTTATCAAACAACAAAAAACAAAGAGAAAAATCAATTATATTATATTTAATTTATACAGTGAGACTATGCAGTGTTATTTTACAATTGATTATTCAATTTCTGTACCAGAATACTGTTAGACTTACCTGAAATATATAAAACACTATTTGTTTAATTTGTATCTTTGTTCTATTATATTTATCTATGCTTGTAATTTGTTCATTATTTTCTATGCGTATTCACTCACCTACAAAATCACACCAATCATCCTAGAATGATTAATTCTTTCCAAATAGAGCTATTTAAGTCATCTGGTGAATTTTTTTTCATATCGCAATATATATCACAGAAAAACAAAATATCGCAATGTCAGTTTTTTCCAATATTGTGCAGCCCTATCACACACGCACACACTCACTCACACACTCACAAACACACAAACTCATTCACTCACTCACTCACTCACAAACACACAAACTCACTCACTCACTCACTCACTCACTCACAAACACACAAACTCACTCACTCACTCACAAACACACAAACTCATTCACTCACTCACTCACTCATTCACTCACACTCACTCACTCACACACTCACTCACAAACACACAAACTCACTCACACACACTCAAACACACAAACTCATTCACTCACACACACACTCACTCACTCACTCACTCACAAACACACAAACTCATTCACTCACTCACTCACAAACACACTCACTCACAAACACAAACTCATTCACTCACACACTCATTCACTCACACTTTCACTCACTCACTCACTCACACTTTCACTCAGTCACTCATTCACTCACACTCTCGCTCACTCACTTACTCGCTCACTCACTCACTCACTCACTCACTCAGAACATTTTAATAATCTAAAAAAAATTTTTTTTTCCACTATAAAGAATCTTTTGTGCAATGAAGTTGTTAAAGGTGCCTTATGAAACCATCAATGCCAAAGAAGAAACTTTATTTTTCAGAGTGAACCATTTTGATGATAAAAAAAAGTATTATTTGACTTGAGCCAGCAAGTATCCACCTAGTGTCCACCCAGAACACATTAGCATCAAGTTTTGCATGGGCAAATTTTTACAACTTAATTTTACTTTGCACAGTTTCTCATTGCATGCAGCTACACCTTTTGTCATGCCAATAAAGTGCACTAAAGTGAATCCCTTTGATAGTCTTAGCCTTCATAGCTGCTGATCTTAGATCAGTTAGGTGATGTGTTTGATCATTGGTTTGGGTTTGTAAGGCTGGTCGCAGATCAGCGTCATTGTCACCATCACACTGTAGATTTAGGGAGGAATGTGGTGAAAAGGGAGGCATGGTGGTTTTTAAACGATTGGAGAGAGCGATGGTGGTTTTTAAACGAGTTCAGGGAGGGATGGTGGTTTTTAAAGGCATAGAGGAGGTGATGTTTATTGACTTACGAACCGCTGCAGCCATAGAGTGTTATTTGGAAGAATGGATGGCAGGGATCCAGGAATGGAGGGGGCTGGAGCGGGAAGCAGCACATTTGTATGTGCATATGTGTGTTTGAACACATAACACTAATCATGTTTCTTAAACAGAAACGAGACCTGGGTTAATGTTAAAAAAGAGCAAAGGAGAGAAAAAACAGTCTCCCATAATCCCCCTGTGTTAAACAGATGTTTATTTTGTTGTAGGGTGTTATAAATGGGTGCAGGAGAAGTGGTGCCTGTTTCCTTATTGGGAACATTTACATGGTTTAACTGTTTCTCTCTCTCACACACTTGCTCTGTTCCAAAACCTAATGAGCTGTCTATGTAGCCAGTATTTTAAGGCATCATAATATGTGCACCCAACACTAAAACTGTTTCAAAAGGTAAGATGTATCTTCTTTTGGTGAAATTTTAAGTCAAAAGTGAGCTTACAAAAAATAAAGGTTCTTTATTGGCATCTGTGGTTCCATGTAGAACCTTTAACATCCCTGGAATCTTTCCATTGCACAAAAGGTTCTTTATAGTGAAAAGTGTTCTTTAGATTATTCAGTTCTTCACAAAAAAATGGTTCTTTTAAGAACTGATCACTGAAAGAATCTTTGGGGAACCCGAAATGGTTCTTCTATTGGCGTCGCTACGAAATAAATTTTTAAGAGAGTAGTGAGTGCATCTATCCAAGATGGCAGATGTAGTGAGAAAATGTTAATTTGTAAACGTTTACAATTCATTTCATACAAAAAAGTATCGTCTTATTAATTATTTTGAGAGTATTTCACCCAATTTGTGTGTTCTGTACATTTTCATGCGTATTAGAGTGTTGCATCATTAGCTTAGCAACATGCTAACACCAAACTCTGTTGAAATCATTTGTGTCACATTCGAGAGTTCCTGCTTATATAGAGCGTTCCAAATCAGTGAGTTATGTGGTTCCATTTCAGTTAAGTCCCTATGTAGACAGCAAGGCAGATCACTAAGTTTTGGAACTCTGTTTTTCTTCCTCACTGTGTGCATATTCATAAATGTCATTCATTCACTGTGAAGTTCTCAGACACACTGAGATGTGTGCAGACGCCGCTTGGCAACTGAGTTACATTTCTGTCAAAGTTTTTTAAAATAAATGCCAAATTCTGCAGACACAAAATACAACTGCAGTTGATTTCCACAATTTGCAAAATAATGCACAGCTGTTTATTTTCTTCTCTTGTTTTCCCTTTGGAAGTATAGGATTCATGATTTGTCAAAGCACAATATCATCACAGAAGGCTCTGCAGGCAACTCGAACCATATTTGTTGGTAAACTACTACACGTTGTGCCAATTAAAATGATGAATTGTGATTTCTGTTTATGTAAGTGAGCTAATCAGAGCACATCTGTAAACAGATGACTGCTGTCAGTGTTACTGCCTATCTAAACTCATAAAACAAAAGAGCAGTTGATGAAAGTCAAAAGAAAAGCAGTGGGCAGTGTAATTCAAAAGCTTAAAAGCCTAGCATATAGCATCTTAAAGGTGTAGTGTGTAATGAGACTGACATAACAACATTGAGTTCCAGATGTAAAAATCCTTTCATTTTCTACATTGGGGAATTGATTTTTAATGATAATTTAAGCTTTAAAGACAGACCTACTGTGAGCTACAAGGTTGTTAATCGATGGTTTATGCTTTTGTTGAAGCCATCAGGCCACATTATTGCAACTTATTTTAAAATAATTTTTAAAAGAATTTGCTGGTGGAAAACTACATTACCCATGATTCTGCACAGAGAATCAGAGAATTGCACCAAGCAAATTGCGCCTAAAAGAGTCTGCCTATATGCTCTCAAACTACTTAAAAAAAAATATATATATATATATATATATATATATATATATAATTTGAAATAAAAACATAAAATATATTGCTTCTATATTTATACTCAACATCTTTAAATCAGTATAGGTTTATACTTCTGCATTGTTTTTAACTCAATTGTCATTCGCAATGCTTCATGGGATTGTAGTTCTTTCCCTTATTGAACAAAATGGGCCCTATTTTAACGATCAAAGCGCATGGTCTGAAGCGCAAGGTGCAGGTGCACTCAGGGCGTGTCCGAATCCACTTTTGCTAGTTTAACGATGGAAAAAACGGTCGGCGCGCCGATCCAAAAGGGTTGTACCTAGTCTCTTAATGAGTCATGGGTGTATTTTGGGTGTAGGAGTGCAATAAACCAATCAGAGTCTCATCTCCCATTCCCTTTAAAAGCCAGTTGCGCTTGCACCATGGCGGATTCGCTATTTACATGGCGGAATTTGCAAGCGGAAAGACTGAATGCTTCTAGAGAGGAATCCTTTTATTTTTAATATTTAAAAATGTTTGTGTGCTGCTGCACGTCCCTGTGTGTAACAAGCAGAGTGTACGCGCGTTGTGCACCCACCTATAGACGCATATTACTAACGCGCCCTTTAAATAACAATAAATAAATAAATACTGAAAACAAGGTGTGTTCAGGTGCATTGTTGGTGTGTTGCTATTTTGAGGCAACTGAAAACGACTGCGCCATTGACCAAAAAAACCTGGTCTAAAGTCAATGGTGCAGTCGTTTTCAGTTGCCTCAAAATAGCAACACACCAACAATGCACCTGAACACACCTTGTTTTCAGACCAGCACACCGATGGGTGAACAGATGGGTGTGAGTGCATTTGCTATTTAAACAATGTGGCACTGGACGTGAAAATGATAACTGTGTCGGGCTGAAACTAGCAAAAAACACTTGCGTTGTGTCTGGCTACGCATTTCGCCAGTTGTATGATAGGGCCCCATAAGTACAAAATCTGGTACCTTTTTTTTTGCATTTATTATGATAGGACAGTAAGTAGAAAGGAAGCGAAGTGGGAGAGAGTGAGAGGGGGATGGGCTTGAGAAAGGTCCGCAAGCCGGGACTCGAACTCGGGTTGCCCGAAGTGCAACGGCGCTAAATGTCGGCGCGCTGCCCACGAGGCTATCGGCACCAACACTTTTTGTCTTTTTGTCTGATTTTCAAATTCTTTTTACTTTTACTTTTTTAAAACGGAAATATGGAAATAATGAATTGGGAAAAATTCTTCTGCTGAAAAAGTGGACCGGCACTGTTTGGTCATAATTTGGGGGTGGGACTACCTGTTTGTTTGGCCAATAGCAGAACAGAGGGAGTGTTCAGGAAACAGCCATTATTGTTGCAGTTCTATCTGGTGTTGCTAGTGGTTCATGAATTACACACTTCTGAGCAATTTTATTGAAATATCAGTCACTGCAGCCATCAAATGCTCCTTCCAATGTCTTTTTATGCAGTAAAATAGCCTCAGTGAATCAGGTCCGCAGCGGTGGTGTGACTCGGGCCGTGTGGCACGTTGCCAGCTTCCAGCCTCACTCCCGTGATATGTGTGTTTAGACTGGCTTTCACTGAGGTGGTAAAATCCAGACCTCAACCTGAAGGCAGAGCACAGTCAGTCCTCTGAGTTATGCCAGCCTTTCACCAATGCCGCCCACCACAGGAAAGAGAGAGGGGCAGTATTTAAAGGCTTGCTCGAAATGTTTTGGCAGGGATGTAATCGTGATCTTGGCATTGAATGCAGGCTCAGTCTAAAGAACTGGGTCATGTTCGGGTTAGCACTTTTGCAGCGTCTGCTCGCATACTCTCAGAGAATTACTAAATGAGCTCAATATCTGGCAGCGCTTGACAATGCTTATCGTTACTCTTTGAGTCGGCTGTCAAGGAGCAGAGTTTTATGTGCGTTTTATAATTCGCCGAGGAGTTCGTGATGATGTCATCAGCTCATTACAGCTGGCGTCGGATCAGTTGATTCATGAGAGTTTCGTAATAGAAAGAGATCATTGGTGGAGGGATGTTCTGGGATCAGTAAAAGATGTTAGAGTATTTCTGCAACCGACATCAGACACTGAATCCAAGCATTAGCATGGGCACAGTGCTAGTTTACCTGTATGATAAAGAGCTTTTTTTCTTTTATTATGTTAACATGTTGTCCTTATCTCCTCCATTGGAAGCACTCGTTATTCTCTGTGTACAGACTCTATGGCAGGGACGCTCAAATTACACAGCTCGGGGGTCACTTTTAGAAAATGCACAGTGAACAAAATGACCTGATAATTCACTTGGGTTTAGAATATGCAGTAACCAACAATTGAGACGGTGACCGGATGCTTTTTCAGTGGCCTTGTTTTTCGGAAGTATTTTTCTCCTTAGGGATTTAAAAAGATCAAGTCCTTAAGCCATGAACCAACCCTACAAACTCTGAGATTAAACGTGATGAAGTAAAAGAAAGTATTTTTGACAGAAAGAAGTCAAAGACTGTAATTGAATTAAAAGTGATGGTGCAATAATATAAACCTATTGACTTATGGTCTTTCATTATAAATAAAACATTTGGCTTAAGTTCATTGCAAAATATGCAGAAATTAGCAGTTTCAAAGTGTTGGGAGTTATTCTCGATACTTAATGGGAGTGGGTGGTCACTGTTGAGCTTTTTGGTTGCATTTTCCATTTCCATTGTTATGGCGACTTCACTGATTGATGGACTATGCAGAGTGTTGTTTTTCATTGGGATTTGGATATTAAATATGTATAAGCCACAAGTGAGTGTGAGTTCAACATTTCTAGACAACTCGTAATATATCATCCCTTATCTCTGAGTTCATTGTTGGTCTGTCTTGAAAGTTTTATATGTTGTTATTAAAAATCAATGAAAAGGGATTGAATTTGTACTTGTGGAATCTTATCTTGTGCTCTGTTTTATTTATCATTACCAAAACATTGTATTGTTACTTATCATTATTTTTTTATCATCAAAATGGTACACTCTTAAAAATAAAGGTTCTTTATTGGCATTGATGGTTCCATGAAGAACCTTTCCATTATACAAAAGGTGCTTAAAGGTTCCAAAAGGTTTTTTTTGCAGTGATGCCATAGAAGAACCATTTTGGGTTCCCCAAAGAACCTTTCAGTGAACATTTTAATAATCTAAAGAACCTTTTTCCATTATAAAGAACCTTTTGCTCAATGGAAAGTTTCCAGCGATATTAAAGGTTCTGCATGGAACCACAGATGCCAATAAAGAACCTTTATTTTTAGGATTGTATAGTGGAAAAGGGTTCATTAGATTGTTAAAATGTTCTCTTTTAAGAACCATTCACTGAAGGGTTTTTTGGGGTACCCAAAATAGCTTGTCTATGGTAACACTGCAAAACCCCCTTTTGCAACCTTTATTTTTAAGAGTGTAGGTCGGTTTTAATAGATTTTAAACATGTTAATCATGCAAATATTTTATATACTTAATATTTAGAAAAACAAATAGACTATAATTGATTTGTACATTGCAAAACCTTCACCCCGTCTGCAATGCAAACAAATGGCATGCAATCAGCGAGGACTTTGCAGTAGATTGCTTGTCTATTTATTGTGCTTTGTATTATTATGCATGATACAATTCAGACTGTGACTGCTCAGAATGCAACTAAAATTTTGCTTAAAACTAAAATAATTTGTTTTTACAGTATGCTGTAGATTCAGTAGCAGTATTTGAATACACTGCCCATCAGCAGACATAAATCATTCTGTTCTCGTATTTTTTTTAAAATCTTGATTTCCAGCCGTAATTGCACTAACTGGCTGGTGTGAGCGTTTTCTTTCATTGTATCTGAGAGGTAAGGCCTCGGCTAGAAGCATTGATATGCACATATTGGATTTCTTAAGGGGATGTGAAGGAATGTTAACCATATTATCCCACTTAGAGGCTCTTCAGGTTGCCAAGTCCTGTCTTGGGATCTCAGGAACTTAGTGCATTGTGCTTGCCGTCCCTCACTGGTCTTCTCTGTGGTCGCAGTCCTTTGGAATGCATCTGAATTGTACGGTTGCCAGATATTATCGGTTTGATCAATGTCTCATGCTCCTAAAATGCACCTTGCAGGGTTTAGGTATTTTGTTCATCTTATCTTAGCAAGTCAGGAACTCAGAAACACAACACTGTGCGCTTAGTACAGTCTGTTAAGGGGCCGGGACAGGGCGTCGTGTAATTTTTACTCCCAAATTCTGTCCTCTGGCATGCGTCCATTGCCACACCCCATCAGCATTTAAAGAAGTTGTTGTACAGTTGTTGATTTTCAGCTCTGGAACTCGAAGTGCTGTGAATGTACTGGGTAAAATCCCACAAAGGGCTCAACGGAAGAAACCGGATCAGACCCTTGGGTACTGCGGCGAAGAACTTCTCTGTTCTCCAACTGGACAAATTGTGCATTGAGCGACTCAAGCAGGACCTTAATGGAAAAGACCGCCTAAAAATGAAAATTTTTTCATCATTCACTAACTCTAATGTTTTTTAAAACTAGCCTATATGATTTTACTTCTTTAAACAAAACACACACACATTTTGCTTCTCTTTAGTATACAATGTATTCCACTGAAGATGTGGTTTGGATTGACGTAGAATTGTCATAAGTTATGACTATTCATTTTTTGGGTGACTATTCCTTTAAGTTTATTATAGAAGGGTTGTGTTTTGGTTAACCAGTGGCGAGTCAGTCTCACCAAGCAAGCATTTTTCTTATGTTCAGAGAGACCTAAGGTTCCTCCTTTTCTCAATTTCACCTTTTCTCTCATACTTCTATCCTTTTGATATGATATTAAATGGATAGTTCACCCAAAAATGAAAATTCCAAGCCTGTATGAATTTCTTTCTTCTGCTGAACACAAAAGAAGATATTTTGAAGAACATGGATAACCAAACAGTTGTGGGGCACCATTGACTTCCATAGTATGGAAAAAAATACTATAGAAGCCAATGGTGGCCCACATCTGTTTGGTTACAAACATTCTTCAAAATATCTTCCTTTGTGTTCAGCAGAAGAAATAAATTCAATTCAGAAATAAATTATGACAGAATTTTCATTTTTGGGTGAACTATCCCTTTAAGTTGTAAGTCTTGCGCACACACAGCTTTAAAATTGCTGTATGTGTGCATACGGTATCAACCTCCCGGCAGTATGAAAAATCATAAGGCTGCATAATTAGTCCTGAATCTGTTTGCAAAAGAGTAAGCAGGCCAACTCTTTTTATTTATATTTTTATGAGTGTACCTTCCCACAGGTGTCAGGGCCATGAGACCTGAGCAAACACGCAGGCCAGTGCAGCCAAATGGAGGTCAGGTTTTAGCTTGTGCACTGGATTTATATCTCTGCGCTCTGGAGAGAAACTCTGGCTCCAAAGACAAGATGGAGTATAAGGCAGTGCTGTAAAATAACTCTAAAAGCCTTTTAAACTGCTTGTGCACTTCTGTAACTGTTTCTGTGTATTCCTAAAAACCTCAGTTTCCTCTATACTTTGTGTAAAACTAGTTACCTTAATTAGCGCAGCTGCTAATTACTCATCCTTATACTTAGAGGTTTTTCAAAACGCCTACGCTGTTACACTCTTAAAAATAAACGTTCCAAAAAGATTTTTCACAGCAATTCCATAGAAGAACCTGGTTCCTCAAAAAATCTTTTAGTGAGAAGTTCTTAAAAAGAACCATTTTTTCTTAGTTTGAAGAACATTTGAAAAATCTTAAAAGAACCTTTTTCCAATGTAAAGAAATTTGAAAGATTCCATGAATGGAACCATAGATGCCAATAAAGAACCTTTACTTTAAGAGTGAACATTTCAGTGCCTAGCTTTTTTCTTGGTGATTGGACTTGATTGGAATTTTAACCAGTGGATGATAAAATGGATAAAACTACCACACAGATTTAAAATAAATGGATGAACCCGAGCCGTGTCTATGTGCTAGAATATTACAGAAACAGGTTTTTTTTTTTTTTTTTTTTTTTTTTTGGCTTGGGCCAGTAAACAACCATCTAGAATTCAACCAGAAGACTCTGGCAACCTCCCACGCTAGCTATGTTTTCATCCACCTATTTTTATGTGCATTTTGGGATATCGCATAAAAAAAACGCTGGATGGAAACTCTAAATTCTAAAAATGCACATAAAAAGCTTATGCGCTCAAATGAGTAGGATAAATTTTTTTATGCGATACCTAAACATGCGCATAAACTGAGATGGAAACACTTTTACCCAATAAATTTCGCATCAAAGATGTGACTTTGCGATGACACGGCATAACTGGACCAACCAGCGGACCAATCTCGTTGCACAGCATCTGAAATGCTGTTTTGGTCATTCTGTAATGCCTGAGCAAAGTCTGTCGTTGGATCGGTATAATTCCCTCCCAGAAGCGCCTCACACGATTGCGTTCACAAACACCAGGCAAGATAACATGACAGCGTTTATTCGATTTCGTCTGCGCGCTCTGAGGTGCAAGTAATTAATTATATACAAAAATCATTATATACAGTGGCTTCTACTGCAGCAACTTCCATTTTTCTTAGTGATATTTAGCGCCAGTTTATCAGGAAGTGATGATTTTGTTCTCTTTGACTCACTGGATGGAAAACAAATGTTTTATGTGATATTCCAAATTTGCGCACAAGTTAAATTCGCAACTTTGGATGGAAACATAGCTACTGTCATAGTACAGCCATTGGCAAGTTTTGCATAGGTAAGCACACTCACATTTTCTTCAGAAAATGTATTTATTTAGCCTTTTTGTAGCTTATGCTTTTCATTTCTACATTTACTTGCTGTCTCTCTTGCTTCTGCCATTTCAGTTACCTGCAGGTTTCAGATTGAGAGAGCACAGATGAGGTAGTAATATCTTGATATGTAAGGCTCTGGTTGTGTCTTTAGTGCTCTCTAAAGAGCTCCAGCTGTTTCAGATCTTATTCCCACTTACCAGTTTCCAACTTCTAGCAAGCTTTTTTGAGTGGATGGTGATGACGATGATGATGTGGTTATGTAGAGAAGAACTGCAATATATTTTCTATATTTATTTATTTTTGTTCCTAAACAGGCAGATTAAGACACAAGCAAAGAACTGTCATAAAACTTGACGTTTTGAGGAGAAAAACGCTAATAGAGTTGCAAAGAGAGTGCCAGTAAACACACAAACAACTCTTTCTCTCTCTCCAGTCTCTCTTCCACTTATAAACACACACACACACACACATACACATTCTTACCCCAGCTGCAGCACACACACATTCCCTAACCCTGGATTAAGCTTACTATAATGGGAAAGCCCTCAGTGCATGCAGTGTTACCCTCTCATTACCACTGCACCTGTCCTGAACTGACAGAACTAATGCTGGACGGCACTTAATGAGAGAAAGCGGCTGACAGATGAGACAAATACTGACACAGAGAGACAGAAAGAGAGAGAGTTCACTGTCAGAAATGAAACAGAGACCATTTGTGAGCTTGTGACGTCATGCAGCAATCAAAGTTTCAGTTTTTATACTTGTTCAAAAGTTTAAGGTCTGTAAGATTTTTTTTTTTTGTTTTTTTTGTTTTTGAAGTCTCACCAAGGCTGCAGTTTTTTGACAAGCATACTGTAATAAAAGTGATATTATGAAACATTACTATGATTTAAAATTTCTGTCTTCTATTTGAATTTTAAAATGTATTCCTGTGAAGCTCTTTAGCTATTGGCATTATTTATTGGAAACCCCCATATCTACCAACCACTAATTATTAATAGTTCATTCTTAAAGGGATAGTTCACCTAAAAATAAAAATTCTGTCACCATTTACTCACCCTAATGTCATTCCAAACCCATAAGACTTTCGTTCATCTTCGGAACACAGATTAAGATATTTTTGATGAAATCTGAGAGATTTCTGTCCCTCTATAAACAGCTACGCAACTGAAAATTTGACGCTCCAAAAAGTTCATAAAGAGATCGTAAAACTAATCCATATGTATTGAGCGGTTTAGTCCAAATTTTCTGAAGAGACTCGATCGCTTTATATGATAAATTTAAGCTTATATTGAATAATTAATGACAGAAATTTTCATTTTTGGGTGTACTAACCCTTTAAGTGATTTAGTCAAAACTCTTTAACCTGTCTCTCTTTCTATCACATACTCGTACACACACTCCCACGTCAGCTCTATTCTCTCTTTAACAAATGGTCTCATCACAGGCATTGTAGCTCATTGTGCACATGTGTGAGCGTGTCATGCTCATGCGGCTAGTGGCCATTCACTGTCACCTTTGCCATTGTAATGTAATTACATCCAGTCATCACAGAGCGTGCGTGTGTGACCGGTGAGTTCATTTGTGTTTTGTGTTTCGTGTTTGTGTTGTTGATCTAGCTCTTGCATGGCTACTCGTTTTCTCTAGTCATCCAGAAAAGTAGTGGACTAGTCAGCGAGCCAATGTTTACCTTATGTAAATGTGCTGTCGTGCTGCTGGAGAGTGTGTCTGCACAGCTGAGATGTGAAAATAAAGTCTTATGGTGCGTTCTATTTGTCCTTGGAAGTGGGAAAGTCCTAGTTCCCAGTAGGAACTTTTAATTGGAACGCCCCCCTCAAGTTGTGACTGGGAAACTGGGGAAGTGCAACAACCCCGACTTCAGAAGCCAATATGGCTGCTCAGCACATCAACCATAGTGATACAGTACTGTACTGATATATTGTTTACTGCAGGGGGTTCATAAGTTAATGAAAAGCTAATAATTAATTAAATCGAACATTAAAATACACTTCAATTGCATTCACATTCACATTCACATAAGTTCCAACCTTTTTGTGGACAGAAATTTAAAGAATTTTACCAATATTCCACCAAAACAAAAGCTCAAGTTTTTGGCGTGTTATAAGCTTGAGTGTTTGAAAGTGAAGAATTTAAGACATAAAGATTTGTATTGTAACACCGTGTCTACGCTGGACGCGAGCGGTGCAACGCGTCAAAAGACAGTAGAACCCATTATAATCAGTGATATTGTCTACATTGGATGTGTCGCGATGCGATGCAACAAATTCCCGACAGTAAACGGATTCCCCGATCTAATTCTGAGGCAGTCCAAGTGCTTTGCAACAGTTGGTTTGTCGCGTTCAGTGTAGACAGCTTTTAGCTGTTGCAGCGTGACGCGACAATGGTCGCGTCTGTATAGACGCGGTATAACTTGTAACTCTATTTCCATGAGCAGTAGAGTATTTGTTCTTTTCTATCATGACAACTCTGTTTAGCATGGTTATGGATATGACAGTGTTAATGTATTTGGTCTTGGCGGAATAGATCTGCTATGCTGCTGCTGAAATTCCTGCTGCCGTTGATTATTGGTGTTCTTGTAGGTTATTGCTGCTGCTTCTGCTGCAGAGCAAGTACAGGTACTTGCTACTGCCAATATAAACACCGATATGCTGCTGTGAGCATGTAAGACATACTGCTTCAGCACAAATAGCATATGGGTCATTGACGAACAAGGTTTTTAAAAGTGTAAAAAAAAAACCTAATGGAGATGGAGAGTTTTATTAAGTGTTAACAATGAGATTTTGTGGTTTTTATGATCAATTAACACTACTTTTGTCATTTTTTACAAGATGGACAAAATTTGTCACCAAAAAAGTCATTCGGTTTAACCAAAATTTCGGTTTTACCAAATGACACTTTTGGTTATACTGAATGACGATATTTTCGAACAATGCTAACAGGCTGATATCTAGCTAGCTAGCTAGTTAGCTTGCTAGCTAGCTACCAAAAGGACAGTCAAACATTTTATATTTAGTACAAGTTTTTAAAATATTACAACATTTTATAGCGTTGTACCGAATGACCTGAAGTTTCGGGACACGCGTATGAGCAAGTGAAAACATGAATTTTTCAGTTTAAAGAGAGTTATATTGTTTCATGACCATGTGGTCCTTTGCAGGTGTCTGAATGATGTCACATCCTGTCACATGATATTGACCGCATGACTTGATCCAAAATGGTCCCTTTATATTGGTTACTCCAAATGACATCAATGAAATTCATTTTTCCGGACATTTTTTCTCATAACAAAGCAATGACTTCTACACATAATTTTTTTTAAAACCATTTTGCACTATGTTGATATATGATGTTATAAAATCATGCCAGAATAAAAATATATACATTTATTACATTTTAAGATATTTTAATCACAAATAAAATGGCTGGTTTGGCCTTTGGATGGTTAAACCGAATGACTTTTGATCCTTCAAAATCTTTAAAATACCTTTATATGTAGCAAAGTATAATTAAAACCTTTTGGATTCAATAAAAGAGATCTAGTTGGATATCATATCATACTTTGGATATCATATCTTTGTTTTTTTATTATTATTAAGGCCTTTGGACAAAAAAAATGACCCGTTTCGTCATTGACCCATATATAAAATTACATGCAGTAGATCTGTATAGGTGGAGCTGGGGAAGGTGGAGGGTTTCAGAGGAACTTTGAAAGTGCGCTGCAAACTGCTACAGCAAACACTGACCAACTATTTAAATGTTGAGCAGCAAGCTCATTGGCTGCAGATGCAACATTAACCAATCAGCTTGTGCCATGTATTTAATGATGTAAATATCATCAGGTTGCAATAAGGACCCATCATCCTGTGCCATCTAGAGTTTCATGATGGACCTTGGTGTTCCGTCATGAAACTCTAGATGGCACAGGATGATGGGTCCTTATCGCAAACTGATGATATTTACATATATATCACTTACTAAAAAAGGATTAGATATTTTATCTGTTTGCTTGCATGTCGTGACCACTAACTGACATCAGAGAACTGTGAACATGCATATTAAATTATTAAAAGAGTAATTTAAAATCTCAGGTGGTATTTCAAGTAAATATTTTACATCCAAGAGCTTTCGGCTCACAAAAAAAGTTTGGGAATCCCTGCCTTAAATTGTTGCTTAAAAGGGATGAGCATGAGAGAGAAAAGTGTGTCTGTGTGTGTGTGTGTGTGTGTGTGTGTGTGTGTGTGTATTTTTACACTTGAGTTGTTAGTGGAGTGTTTGTGGGTATTTAGTGCATGCTTGTCAGTTTGATCTTTGCAAAATTACTGTAAACACCCTTGAAAATGAAATTGCCCTGTAGCATGTGTTAATGAAGAAGTGCTCAAGGAGTGTGGTGTAATAGCGACATAACGATACAGGCTGGTGAGGAAATAGGGTTTATATCCTTTGTGAATACAGTGAGGCATGAAGATATGTCATAGAAAGACGTGAGACAGAAGAGCTAGATTGATAGAATAATTAAAAATTGAGTGACAGAAATGTAGAAAATTATTGTTAATGCACAGGAAAAAAGACAAATGACATGACTAGTGTGTGTGGGGCAAGACAGAGACAGCGTTAAGATGGAAAGAGAGATAGAGTGGCAGAAAGACAGGAGGTGGTGGGTGCCTGATTTGCATAAAGGGTAGGGCACGATGCCCAGTTTAGGAGAAGGGTTGGCACCTCGCCTTGCGGAGTGGCGGAGGTAAAAGAAAAGAATGAGAATAAAAGCGAGGGTGGAGGGGTGCGTGTTGGAGAGCTCAGAACATCTCTAGTTTAAACCTGGCACTTGGCACTGGAGCTGCTGAAATATCAACCATAATTACACTGCAGTTATTTACAGGTTGTGATGGATGCATATGCGGTAACTGAACTTCCTCATGACTGAGTACCAGGGTGATTCTAGGATTTCAGTTTTATATTGTTTGCAAACCAGACAGCGACAAATGATAAAGCTCTTCCATGTAAATATGAGTTTGTGTATGTTTTGTTGTGGGCAACTGACTGTGATAGAATGTTTTGTTTGGCTGCATAGCCCCGCCCACAGTCGAATCGAATCTTATTTACATTGATGCAATTGGATTTTTGGTTGCATTTTATGTTGATTTACAGTCTTGCTTAAGAACATTGATCTTTTTTTCAATGCCTTGGTCCTTCACCACCACCACACAATACTTTACGTTTTTTTAATGACTGGTAAGGTGAGGATTCACAGTGAAATAAAACGAGCGTCTTCTGCTAGATCCACTGAATTAGATCAGCTCATCCATGTGAGGAAACTGACACTCATTTTTACCGTTTACAGAGCCTAGGGCTGTCGCAGAAACACACACACATTTCAGTGATATCTGTCAGATAGAAGCAACATTTATGCATGGTTTAAAAAAAATTGCTTTCATTGCGGATTTTTAGGGAGTTTTAATAATCGCCTATGGCACTTTCAATGACTAGGGAACAATATGGCCTGAAATTCCATGTTTTCTTTTTAATCAAATTGTCAGTGAAAATATTGATTGTGTAAATACAACCCTGATTTGTTTGATGTTACATTTTATAGAAAAAAAACTAAACAATTAAATTGAAAAAAAATAAATAAATAGCATTAAAAATAAAATTTAAAAAATACACCAGAATTAGAATCAAAGTTGTGAATTTAGCCTAAATGAAGCTGTTTTACTATAATAAATTGAATATAAACTCAATAGATGATGTCAAAGTGATGACATTGTTGTGCTACTTTAATAGTTCAAGGTCAGGTCAAGACGTCTGTAATGGGACAGACCAACTTCAACACTTTAAGTGGTAGCCAGATATTTGTTTAAAACTATTTTCATACTAGGTTAATTTTATGTTATGCAGTAGTTTATATTAAACGTTTAGGCTATCATAAGTCTCACAAAAATAATAAAACATGGGATTTTGTGCCTCTTATAATGCATTAAAAATCACCTCAGTGTGTTCTGTAGGATAGCCTACCATGTGTTTATCTAATGATTTAAAAATAATAAAAGCCTACTTTTACACACTATCCCTGTGAAAACTCTTTGCATTTTAATATTAAAAATATAATTTACTTTCTATATGAATAATTTACCTTTGAGGACGTCCACTAATGGTGTTCTTCTCTCTCTCTCTCTCTCTCTCTCTCTCTCTCTCTCTCTCTCTCTCTCTCTCTCTCTCTCTCTCTCTCTCACACACACACACACACACACACACACACGGGGAGAGTTCACTGCGCTCACAGTAGGGCAGTATCAATATTTAGGGCAGTCGGAGCGGTTGTATTTAGTCGCTGCGTAAGCGGCGCAATGCTGTGGTGTCACGCCGTACTCGTCTCGGCATTTTTTCCAGTTTACACTTCATCAGTCTCCGACTGATCTCACCGGTCGAGTCCAGATCTCTGATCTACCGACATGTCTATGTCCCCGCGGACGGAAACAGCCTTATTCATATGATGAATGCTTCTACTTTCATATTTAATAGGCGTCTCTAAATAGAAATCAGAGTGTTATTCTTACAGCTGTGGATTATGAATGTGCATGTAGCCTACATAATTAACTCTTGAATGGAAGAACAAACTGTAATATTGCAGATTAGGGTATCCAAATAATTCCTAAATGAATAATTATATTAATAATAATATGAAATTCAGTGTGCGGGTTATTGAATAATTTTCAGGGGTGGGCTCTTTCAAGGAAATATCTGCAGGAAATTTTCTGTGCAGCCGAGGTTGTCTTTTGGCGCTCATATATCTAGCACAGTTGGTCAACAAGCTTGATTTTTTTTAAAAAGCAAAACACTGAATTTTTAGTGATATGTAAATCTGTAATGAAGTGATAAATAATAAGAATTATTTTTTGTTAAAATCCTGACGCAACCTCAAGCGGCCTACTGTTGCTATGGTTACTCCTTCAGTCCAACGCGATTTCTGTTTACCGCCAGGTGAAAATACTCGATCTGAGTAACTTTTGTTGTAACTGAATATATATAGGCTATATATTGACACATGTGTGTGTATGTATGTAAAAATGTACTTTTAAGACTGCCAACATTTTGTTTTTACATCCATTTGGGTGGTTCTGCTAATCTGAGGAACCTCAAACGGTGCCTCAGATATTTTTATTTTTACAAAATACGTCTCAATAGCTTTTCTGTATGCATTAAGAATATTTACCCGCGGAACTGAACTCACTTAAATTACTCCCAGATTTTCAAACGTCTTGGAAGCGTATCAGTTTTAAACTGAATGAATTGCACACAAAGCACCACTACAGCTGTCCAAAAACACGTCTATTAGCCTAGCTAGTGAACGGTTTGCTGTTTGGTAAGTAAAAAATATTTTCTTTTATTTGATCCTCAGGTTACAGGCTTTGGTTAAAACTCTTAGAAGTTAGGATACGAGCTGCTTGCATAGCCTTAGGCTATATGCTTGATAAAGAAATATTTTCTTGTTTGCACTATATTTATGGTAGCCTAAATGTTATTTATATGAGAGACAAGCCTAATGTATGGCAGACTGACCTAACGTATTCAAACTGTCATCTGCATTTTCCCCAGTTTAGATAATAGATTAAACATTAATGATTTTTTTTTTGTTTTAAAATTTGTTAAAATATGTTTAAATTGGTTGAAGGGAAAAGTTAGTCATCAAACGTGGCATCATTTTAAAAGGTGTTTATTAAAAAAAATAATTAGTCTAGTTATGTCGAGATATTCTGCGAATAGTTTAAAAATATGACGGTGTAAAAAAAACAGATCTTTATTATTATTTTTTAAACGCCAGAGTCTATTAATGGCAAACCGATTTGGCAGCGCACAAGTTACAGAAATTGCTTATTGAATTCGGTGTGTAGATAAAATAAGATGAATCTTATTTTGTATTTAACATATAGCTGTTCTCATGGGACAGAAGAGTAAATATATAACCTTTTTAAATTACTTTCTTAACGTATTTTGATTTTTTCAGTTATTTATTAAGCTAACTGAATACTCCCAAATGGTGCGCTATTCGGCTGTCTTCCAGTTGTCGGTAATAGGCCTGTTTTCTTTGTTAATGTATTCGATTTCGTTTTTTCCGTTCCTGTAAGTTAAAAAGAAGGACTTTTTAAGTTAATGTGTAAATTATGGTGGTGTTCTGTAGCCTAGTTTTTTACACGAATATAAAATCTCTGGGTTTGGCCTTTAATTTTAGGGAAGTGCTCTTTTCTTCTGTTGGTAAACGTATGTTAATAAAAGTTTAATTATATTTTGTGGATATTTTTTTTTTTAAAATACATTCACTATAATTCATGTCAGATCCCTCAGCTCTCGCGCATCAGCCGCGCGAGTGTCTGCTCCGCTCCGCTCCATCCGCAGCCTTTTTTTCTGTCTCGCGCCAGTATGATGGAGCTCGAGCACCCGCCAACGCGATTTAAAAAAAAAAAAACCGTTAGCGGTTTACAGCTCAGTTGTCGTAGGTTTTTAAGGAAGCCAGATACCGCTGAAGAAATGGAAAAGAATAAAATACATTTATCTTAAAAGAAAAGCCAAAGGTATGGTACTGTTAAGCCCCTATTTACAAGGCACCATTTTATGTAGTTATTGGCCTTGAATTTCGTCCAGAATTGTATTCTTTTCGGTGTTTTGTTTGAAAATAAAAAAGGTACTTTTGAGTTATAATTAAGCCTATTTGTTAGTCAGCGAGGTGGGCCAAACTTAGTGTTATTGTCTTTATATTGGCTACACTTAAAGGGCAATCATACAAACTAAACCCTTTAAAAATGCTAATGGACATTTGATGTCACAAAAAGCCCAAAACATCATTCATTTGGACTAGAGTAGAAATTTGATTTAAGCAAAATTCATTAATGTGCTAGGGCACTTAACTTTGATGTGCTTTGCTGCATGTGTGGTGTAATATAGAGTAACAGGCAATTTCAGCACAGATTCTGTAAATAGTGTGTGAGTGTATGTGCTGGCAAGTTTTCTTTTCACAATCTCAGCCTTTTTCTCTCTTTCTCTGGAAGAAGTAGGCCTTGCTATACAGACAAAAACACACAAGCAGTACGCAGCAGAGCGAGACAGCCTTTCGTAGAAATCGTGCTTTTTTTTTGTCTGCCTCTCTCTTTCTCAAACTTTTTTTTATCTTCCTCTAGCACTCTTCTTTTTTCTTGGGTAAAACAAAGGGCGCTGTTTAGAGAGGAGAGTG
This sequence comes from Mylopharyngodon piceus, assembly GCA_039654765.1. NCBI lineage: Eukaryota > Metazoa > Chordata > Actinopteri > Cypriniformes > Xenocyprididae > Mylopharyngodon > Mylopharyngodon piceus. The sequence goes on from CM077440.1 coordinate 35,443,250, forward strand.
TCATACAAAGATAAGATAGGCTGTGGTGTAAAAGAGTTTGAATAAGGTCATTCGGCAATGAACAAATCCAGCAAGCTTGCCGTTTACATGCCGTTTATGGCTTGCATACTAATTTAGTCTCATGATAACACAAAGTTCATGCTGTCATAATAAAGTTCGCTTCATCCAAAGTTATGTCAGGTTTGATGCGATCGTTCAACCAATATTTCAAGCAAGAACAATGAACTTGTTACTGACACCTTTCCCCCTAGGCTGTTTAATGCAGACACTTGCAAACTCTTTGTTTGGAGACATGGAAATTATTTCATGGAAATTAATGTGTCAGACACAAAATCCATGTAGTCTGTCAAACTAAATCAGACACAACAACATGCAGAATGATTTCATTTTTGCCTACAAAATGTATGCAAAACAATATACCAAGACACCTTGTTCTGTACACAGTCAACTGATATGAATTGTGTAGAACTTTTCTTTAATTTGGATTGGAATTATGCAAAGTGAATTGCAAGCCAGTGGAACATTTACAAACAAAATGACACACCAACCTGACGCTGGGCTTTGTTTGTTAGGAAACGCTACGTTTACATAGCAGACGCCTACTGGCAACTGCAAAGTGAGTTGCTTTGAGAACGAGGCTGTTTGACCCGGTGGTCTCGGGTAGGCCTGATGGTCGCCCTAAGGTGTCTCGTTGCCCTGAGAGAGTGGCATATGTTGCGTAAACTCATTGTAGGGATTAAACCAGATTAAATCACTTGATATGAATCTGCCCAAGCTAGCGATTTCCCTGGCTCTGTCCATGGATCATAACGGATCATTAGGAACAGGGATTGACCAACCTTTGAATTCCTTTAATATATTGTGTATATATATAGTTTGGTGCAGGATTTAATCATTGAATGTTTTGTGCGCTAAATCACTCAGGGTTTGATGCCGTGACCAATGCAGTGTTGTCATTACGTCTGATGTTCGTTGACGTGCTGTGCAAACTTATATATTTGGTTTTCAGTGATGTAGTGAATACTGTTGTTGCAAATCCTGGTGATTTAAATATGCAAATGTGGTAAATTTAGCTGTCTAACTTATATGAGGATGTTGAAATTGAGAGATTGATTTGCAGCAGTCTTGGGTGGAAAATAGTAAATAAGTTAAAGTATGTCATTGTTTTCCTGCAAAAGATGTTTATGGAATTATAAACAAGCATCATGGAGATATATATATATATATATATATATATATATTTATTTATTAAACAAAGTATTCTTTGCCAAATATAATATAAATTATCTTATAATATAATAACATAAAATATATCTTCATTTATTATTAAATATGAAGTATTCTTTAAAGAATACTAATAGAATTAGTAATAAAGAATTTAAAGAATACTTCATATTTAATAATAAATGAAGATATATTTTTTTAATTCTTTTTTTGTCAGGCTAATTTTTAAAATAAAAAAAATAATTTTATTAAAAAAATATATATACATATATATATATATATATATATATATATCATTTTTTTATTAAAAATATATATACTTTATTAAAATTATTTTTTTTAGTGGTTGAACTAGTGGAAAAATACTGTATACCACAAGTTAATTGTTGTAGGTTAATTGTTGAGTGCTGCTATGGTCTTTTTAGCAGCATTTCAGTTCTTTGGATTATGCATTATAAGGATATTGGGGATTTATTATTATTTTCTTTAAAGACAATAATATTAATAAGATTTTTTTAAATAGTAAAATCTTTTTAATAGAAAACCTTAATAAACCTCTCTCTTTATTGCGTCAAAACGTTTGCACCTGATGCCGACACGTCTTCAGATAAAGTTTAGAGAGAGAGTGTTGTTCTTCTGTGGACTACGTCTCTCTCTTTACTCTTTGTTTGTGTGCCGAGTCTAAAGGCAGCTGCTGGTCTGTAGCGTCTGCTGGGAGTTCTGGCCCGCGCGTTCACACTCCGCTCAATGGAGGGAGGGGACGGGGCAAACGGGGACACTGCTGTGCGCTCGCTCGCTCGATGGAGGAGATGGCAAGTGTATTGGTGAAAATGGCAAAAGTGCGTGTGTGCATCTGAGTGCAATTCTTGAGGACAAGAGGGAGAAAATGGAGGTAAATTGGGGTGGGAATGGAATACGGGCGGCACTGCTGATTGGCGCATGTAAAATTAATGTGCTCTGGACTTTGCAATTGCACAAGATAGGAACTTGTTAATTTGGCAAAGTAAGGAGCCAACCCACTGACCGAACCCTACACTATCCCCCCCCCTCGCTCTCGCTCCGTCTCTTTCACCCTCCCTCCGTCCCTGCCTCCCTCCCATTCAGCCCTTCAAGCGTGCGTATTGGCTGAGCGATCGGGCACCCGGTGCCAAATAGGTGGGCTCAGCTTCGCGCTGGCACACTCTGAGGCAATGGATAGGAAAAGAGCATGGAGAGGAAGAGAGAGATAGAGTTGGAGAGGAAAAAGGGGAAAAAAAGAAGCTTCTATCGGGTTTGCCAGCGGTCGTACGCGCTCTTCCAACATTGATTCGGTTCTCTCGTTTTTTTTTTTTTTTTTGCGCTCTCCATTCGCTCCTCTCTACCCCCTCTCTTTCTCTCTGTCTATCTCCCATTCTCTGTCTATCTCTCGCTCTCTGTGAGTCGAATGCAGAGCACGCATATCTGAACAAACACCACTTACTGCTTTGCCAAACATTTTTTCTCTTTGTTGCGGTATTTGTGTATTTATTTGTGTACGTTTTTTCTCTAACAGTGAGTACAATACTTTTTGATTACGAGCAGTTTCATTGTCCGCCTTCTTGTGTTCATATGTAATTTGTATTTTTTATTTTATTTTCGTTTTTGGTGACTGGCAAAATCCCCATTTTTTTTGCTAACTTTTTTTTTCTCTCTCTCAATTCCCCTCTCTGTTTTGTATATTAAATATTTCTCTCTTTCATTTCTTGTTTCTCTATCTCCAGAGCTATGCCACTGCTTGGCTCCTCCAAGATTTTTTCTTCTTAATCGACTGGACATTTTCACAAAATTTTACCTTTTTGAAATCTTTTAAATTCTTTACCTTGATAATTTTGTGCAACGACAAAAGAAAAAAATACACTAATAAGCGGGGCATGTAGTGTCGAGTTGAGTGCCGAGAAGACATTTCACTTGTTTTTCCACTCCGGCAGAGTTTATGATGAAAGTGCAGAATGGTAACTATTTATTTTGCTGTTTTGCTGCATGTCTTGAGTGTTTCTCTGTGGTGTGCTGATTCTGTGTCTGTGTGGCGATGTAGTTTGGATCAGGACGCACGGTAGCAGGGGTTGGTTGTGCGGTTTGGCACAAGCGACAGTGAGCAGCTGTTGCGGACTCTTTACGTCTGTCCCTCAAAAACATCATTGTCTGTTTTGAACTGAGAAAAGGATCTCTTGAAATCCAACAATGTCAGTGTAAAAAAGAGAAATGTAGAAGAAAAAAAGCAAGGTTACATTTCAGTAAAAATGTAGTCTATTATTTTATTACATACTTTGTTAGGAATTCTTGTTAAATCTAAGTTAGCGTTGCAGAATTTGTTTTTATGTGATGCTTATGATGGATATTTGTGTGTGTGTGTGTGTGTGTGTGTGTGTGTTTGTGATCCTCGCAAACACGCACTCATACGTTTCCCGTACCTTCCTTGGCAGAGCGTCGCCGAGCCAAGCGCGCTCTCATGCTCCGCAATTCTAACGTCTTCTCCCCTTCCCTCCTCTCTCCCTCCCTCTCTCCATCCCTCCAGGATGAATTCCATCCCTTCATCGAGGCTCTCCTCCCGCACGTGCGGGCTTTCTCCTACACCTGGTTCAACCTGCAGGCCCGCAAGCGCAAGTACTTCAAAAAGCACGAGAAGCGCATGTCCAAGGACGAGGAGCGCGCCGTCAAAGACGAACTCCTGGGCGAGAAGCCCGAGATCAAGCAGAAGTGGGCGTCGCGGCTGCTGGCCAAATTGCGCAAGGACATCCGGCCGGAGTTCCGCGAAGACTTCGTGCTCACCATCACGGGGAAGAAGCCGCCGTGCTGCGTGCTGTCCAACCCCGATCAGAAGGGCAAGATCCGCCGCATCGACTGCCTGCGGCAGGCCGACAAGGTCTGGCGCCTAGACCTGGTGATGGTGATCCTGTTCAAGGGGAGCCCGCTGGAGAGCACGGATGGAGAGAGGCTGGTCAAGTCCCCGCAGTGCTCCAACCACAGCCTGTGCGTGCAGCCGCACCACATCGGAGTGTCCGTCAAGGAGCTGGACCTGTACCTGGCCTACTTCGTCCACATGCCAGGTCAGTGGGTTACGCTCTCTTTCTCTGTCCTACAGCTACTGAGACTTGAACGTGTTTATTTAAGAGGGGTCAGAATTCAGAGTAAGGTGACACCCCCCCCCCATAACCATCACCATCACATCCAGCACACATATAAACACTTGATTTGAGCATCTTTGTTCTGCAGCCAGAGCCGAAATTACTCCTCATACAGGGTTCCCACGGTCATGGAAAAATCTGGGAATGAAAAACTCATTTTAAAAATCATGCAAATATATGTATTTAAGTCTGTATGGAAGAAATCCTATCAAACTGCATTCAAACCTCAGGATGATTTTGTGCTTTTTAGAGACATTTGTACACTAATAAGGTTGTTTAAAACTATTAATTCCTGGCATGTAAATTTAAATCCTTTCAGACATTTAAAACTGGAATAATTCATGGAAATTAATTGAGAACCCTGGTGAAATGTGAATAACTAGTCCGGAATATCATTTTTGTGATGTTTTATTGTTTATAATAATATGATTTCTTTTGTTTTGTGATGGTGCTTAAAAGATATAGTGTATTGGTTGTGTTTACAAGCGAAAACAAAGCGGCTGGCCTCAATTCTTCAGTGCCATCCTGTTTTCTCATTGGCAGTGTGTTTTAGAGCCGTATCATTTTTGTGTGTGTGTGTGTGTGTGTGTGTATTCATGGATAAGTTACCAGCACAGTCTCATACGCTTATTGCCAAACACGGTTTCTGACATGGCTAACACTCTCTCTGACGCACACAAGATCGGCCAAACACACTCAGGCCAACAGCTCCATAATACTGTAATGATTACAAATCTGAAAATGCTTTCTTGCCTTCTTTCTTTTTTTTCCTGTCGTTGCTAATTCATTTTAATTTTATAGTACAGCAAATAAACCACAATTTTGGAACAAAATTTAAAAGATCTTCAGTTAAAACCATTAAAACAGCCATTAACACAATATTAGCAGTTGAATTTTAAACCGCCACCGCCAAGCTGAACAGTTTCCTGTCTGTCATTCAGTTTCTCGGTCAGCGTACGCACTGGTTCACTCTGTGCCCAGCAGGGTTGGCCATCGCGCTGCCCGTTCAGAATGTTTGCTGCTGCACTGCGGTCTTATCTTATCAGGCTAATTCCAGTGTGCACTGCCGCTTTTATCAGGCTCCAAATAGCCCCGGCGGAGACTGGCACCCTGCAGGGCAGCCGTGCAGAATCCCGGGGCCCATGGTGTCCTGTGCCAGAGCTCAGGGGGCCTTTCTCAACCCCAGACGCACACAGTCTCCATGCATGCGCTGCTCTGGTTCAGGGCATTTTTTCTTTTAGTTGCTCTTATTTTCGTTCTTGATTTAAATTGCACATTCCAAACTAAAACCACAATTACCCTAATTTGAAATAGCCTGACAGTTGAAATCAGGTATTTGTTGTGCGTGCCAAATAATATCTCTGCATTCTTTGTTTGAATGCTATGGCTCAGCTGTTTAATTTATTTGTTTTGCTTTGTGTTTATTTTGTCCTTGTGATTGTTTATTCACAGCACAAACTCTTTGTTTATCATTATTAAATGTGGCCTTCATTGTCACACTCTCAAACCGAGGATTCTTCTTTTGTGTCCATAAGAAAGCAAGAGAGAACAAGAGAAAAGACAGCTTCGGGAGTCGCTTCAGTAATTGCTCTAGTTGGCACTATTGCAATGCCTTTGGTGCGGGAAGATGCGTGTTTGTGTGTGTGCGTTCTTATATATATGGTTTACACAAATGTGTTTAATGACATGGGTATTATAACTTGAACATGGTTTACAAGGACACTTCCTGTTTCCTTGTAAACCAAATGGCTTAAAAACATACTAAACTGTTTTTTTTTTTTTTTAATTCAAAAAAAGCCAAAATTTTTCTGTGATTGGTACACTGTAAAAAATTATTTTCATGATTTGTTATCACAACATTTTTTCTTTTGTCAAATCAACTTCAATAATTAACGTGGTTCAGATACCATAGTAGTTTGAGTTTCTGTTGATTAAACCAATCGCCTTCATTGTATTAACTCAAATTTTTAAGGCAGCCAGGTAACTTATTTAAGTTAAACCAACAATTCGGGGTAGGTTTAGTGTAACACCGTGTCCTAACCAGACGCGATGCGATACGATTCCAGCGACAAACGATTTGTCTGTCCACACCAGACGCGACGCGACTATGAGAATCACAGCCAATCAAAAGAGCCCGTGGGCGGGCTCTCTCGGCCAGCTCCCGGCACTCGCAACGAAATGATTAAGTATATAACCAAATTCATGAATATTACACCATTTTAACATTATTAAAAATACATACTGAGTTACTGAAACAATCTTTGTCATAGAATACACTTGTCTGTTCACAATGAGTTGACAGTTTGAACATTCTTGTTTCATTTCATTTATTTTGAAGATCTGAGTTGACTTGTTCATTGTTGCTTTCAGTACGGCTATAAAAGACACACAAAATGATATTTAAAGTCACATTAGACGCATTTAACATTAAATAAAGCACATAAACAGTACCTGAGATTATCATTGCCATATACTTTGTGTTGTTCCAGCCGCGACGTCACGGAAAAATAGAAACTGTTTCTAAAATAGAGTCATCACGTGTTGCCGTTGCGGCTAGTTAGGACAAAAACTCTGATTAACGTGTGTGTGCGTGTGTGTGTGTGTGTGTGTGTGTGTGCGTTTGTGTGTGTGTGTGTGTGTGTGTGTGTGTGTGTGTGTATATAACTATGAGTGTGTATGAACTTTGGTTCACTTTTCTTTTTCTCTTTTTTCAACTCTCCCTCTTGCCATTGTAAAACACAGAGAGCTAACTGTTCACTTAAAATGTTTTTGTTCAGTACTTCACTAAGCTAGATAATTTTTTTCTTGTTATTGCAGTGATTGGTTTCTGTAGAGTTAGACTGTTATTAAACGCTTTTGTCTGCGTCGTATGTTAACTTGCTAGTGAGACTCTTAAAAAATGGTTTGTCAGAGTTTGAAGCCAGGCCCAAATCTTTAACCGCTACCCTCGTGTGTTTAACAGGTTTTTGTGATCTGACTCGAAAATGTTCCATACTTCACTAAATTTAGGCTTATTTTTGTCTTTGAATGAAGTGCGAAATGAATAGTTTATATAAGACTCTAAGTAATAATCCAGGAGTATTGTGGAGGTAAATGTGTTTTAAATGTGTTTCCATTGAGATTGGTGGTGATTATGGGGAAAGTCGTCCTAATGGAGGGAAGTGGCTTCTGGGTGAGGAGAATATTAATTTTATATCCAGGGATGTATTGTTAGTGCTGCTAATATATCGTTATTATGAGAACATCATTTAAACTTTTCCCTGCTTTAACACTCCACACAGGAAATTTGATATTTAACCATTGAAGAGGTGTGAAAAATGTGCTTTATGCCATTTTATGTGTTTAACTGCAGCTCTTTAGAAGTAAAAACGCCTGTTAAATTGAGGAGAAAAATCTGTGCATGCTAGTGGATTTATTATTTTCTGCTAAATTATTTATTCTACAATATATATTGTTTTAATAACTTATTATTACACAGCTAATTATTATTAATAAATCCTTGTTATTTCTTGTTTTCTGTAAATAATGCTTTTTTTTTTTTAGTAATAATGACTATTTTCTAAATGTTTAACTATAAAAAAAAAGATTGTTTTTCTTTGATTTAAAGGCATGACCGCTTTCTGAAACGAAAGAGATTCCTCTCTGTCTGTATGCGGCATTGTGGGAGTGTTTTGTTTGGAAATGAAATGTTTGGAATAGCTGTTAAACAGATTATTTCAGCAGTCGTCATTCACTTCGAGCCAGTGTACATAACGCGTCTCTCTTTCTTTCATCGCTCTTTCTGCTTCCAAGTGACTCCTCTGTCTTTCTTTGTCTCCGTCACTCTTCCTGTCTTCCTGTCTCCTCCTGAAAGTCTGATAGACTGTTGAAATGGAAGGAAAATCCTCCTCCTTGGGTCATAGGTCAGATTGCACTGGTCGCTCTGTATGAAAGATTTTTATTTGTAGAGAATCTCCTCACATCCTTTTCCGTAGTCCTACTTTTCTCCTATATTTAGGACTCGGCTCTGACTCACCTGGGCTTCTTTGGGTTTTTTTCTTAAATATGCCACCGCAGCGCTATTAAGCTTCCAGGATTTCTTGACTATTTTTTTTTTTTTTTTTTTTTTTAAGTCTTCGTGCTTGATTCATTCCAGTGGATTTGTTCAAGAAAGACAGACGTGAAGTATAACTGTAGATCTCTTTCTCAGCTCTCTACTCACCGGAGACATTTATGGGCTTTTTAAGAGCACAAAGGAAGGATTGTAAAAGTGAAACACATTAACAAACAAACCAGTGTCAGCTCTGCTGAATGAGCACCTGCTTTTAAACTCTACAGGAGGGACAGACTGAGAAGGAAAAGTGAAAAACTGAAACTGAGAGTAACAGAAAGAGGCAAATGTTTTCTCTTCTCAGTTGCTGGTCTTTCTTTATTTTTTTTGTATTAGTGTCAAGCGTGAAATCTGTCTGTCTACAATAGCAGTGAGCAATATATTTACAATATATCTGAAATTATTTTGCTGATTATATAAAAATTAACAACTGAATATCAATCCTTCCTTATCCTACAACATGCAAATATGAGGGATCTTTATTACCAAAATGTATTATTTTGATAAGTTCTGTTCATTATGTCAATCAGTTCAAATTGATTAATGTATTTATTTATTTATTTATAAAGTCCTTGCATGCATTTTTCATGCATTAAAATGTTTTAATAAAAATTTATGAAGGTAAATAATGCCGTTTAACACAGTGAATGATTATATTGCTGCATATAAAAAAAAAAAAAAAATCTTTGAGTTCATTCAGTGAAAAACAGTATGAGAAATATGCTTTGATTACTTTTTAACTAGTTGTATTACATTTTTAATTAAACATTTTCAACGTACACCCAAGTTGTGTTAAAAATGGACAAACCCAACAACTGGGTTGTTTTAACCCAGCGGTTGGGTTAAATGTTTGCCCAACCTGCTGGGTAGTTTTGTTTAACTCGACTATTGTTTAAAAATTAAATGAAAATGAACCCAAAGTATGTTGGTAATTAACATTTATTAATAAGTTTAATGAGTAATAATTAAACAATAAACATTTATTAAATTACTTATTAATAAATGTTCACCTTTTGATTATTATTGCTGCCTCTCGTAATTATGTGTCTGATTTTTAATTTCCAACCTATTTTGGGTTCATTTTAAGCCAGCCATATAGTAATTTTTAAACAATAGTTGAGTTAAATAAAACTGCCCAGCAGGTTGGGCAAACATTAACCCAACTGCTGGGTTAAAACAACGCAATCGTTGGGTTTGTCCATTTTCAACCCAACTGAATTTTGGTTGTGTTTAACCCAGCATTTTTTAGAGTGTAGTTTTATATAATTTGCACTGAAAAAAAAAAAAAACACTATATTGAAAATGTTTAATTAATTTAAAAAATGTTGTCAGATATGCTGAAAGATTATCAGAATACTGAAACATTTAAAAATAAAGTAAAAAAAGCGTTTGCGTGTTTCTGGAGAGTAAGAGAGAGAGAAAGTAATGTGGCCCACTCACAACGACTCTGGTTACGAGTCAGAGAACACAATGCCGAGCTCAGTAACAGCACAGGCCTACTCATTACACACACACACACAGACACACACACACACACGCACACACACACACACAACGCAACAGCCGTGGAAAGCCGAGCCATAACTCAAATCTATAGGAGTAGAAGTTCTGCATTAGTGCTGTTAGATTGAATTCTCATGGAGCTCATTAGATAAAACCTCTTTAGAAAGAGGAGAAAGGGATGATCAAGATCGCCGAGGGGCGAGAGAGAGGGAGACGGAGAAAAGGCGAGGGAACGGGGGCAGCCTCGTCTGCCATTTTTTGGCACCCTGTACGGTGAGCTCTATGTAGAAGGTGCCAGAACCTCATCGCTGCCAACCTCTCTCCCTCTGATCCTTTCTTCCTCTCCCTCTCCCTCTCTTTTCACCCATTCTCTGCGGCTCTCTCGGGGGGCTCAACCCCAGCGTCGCCCCCGTCGTCTCGATATGTCCTCCGATTTTCAGCTCAACAGTTACGTCAATTATTTTTTTATACAATTAGATTTTTGTTTTGGATATTTGTATGGACGTGTGCGGGAGGTGGCACTTGTTTGCTTGCTTTTTTTTTTTCTCGATCGACTTTGTAGGACATCGAAGACAGTTTCTTTTTACTGAGCAGTTTTCAACTGTCTCATTAATTGGAATCAAAATGAGGTTCCTAAATTCCTTTAAAGATTCTTTCAGTACTTTTGAAGAAACCCTTCTTTCAAAAAATAATTTTAATTATTGAATAATTAATATTAGTTTACTATATTAATTTATATATATTAAAAAAAACGTAACAGGTTCAGTACAAGACTGAAAGTGACTTGCAGTTCAGTGAGTGAGTCAGTTAATACATTTGGTCCGATTCACTGAATGAAGGAGTCATTAGACCGAATCAAAATGATAACTACGGGTCTTTTCCAAACATTCATTAAAGGTGCTCTTAGTAATTTTGTGTAATTTTGCAATGTTGTTGATGCAGCATCATGCAAAAGCTTTCAACTGATTTCATTTTTTTTGTCTGATTCCATTGAATCATATTTTATTGATTTCAAAAAGCTTTGAAATAACTAAGCACAGTTGTAAGCAATGAATAATTCATTTCATGAGTAAAAGTGTCTGATATGGGGACGGTTTTCGAGATAAAACAAGTAAAGTATTCAGTCACATGATCTCAAAATGTCAGCCCCCATGATGCAACATGCTACATGTTAAATAAATTGCTTTTAATTGGCTACTGATATGACTGAAGTCTTCATCTCATGCAAATGAACATTTAGTACTGTTTTATTTTTTTGTGTAAAATTTTTAATGTAAAATAGAATAGAACCGGCGATTGTAAATCGAATTTTACTGGTCGTGCTGTATGTTTGTTCATTTCTTTTGCTGTGACGCTGTAAATTTCTCATTAAAAAAACACACACACAGGTCTTTCAGAATAATCTGAGCCGTTTCTCAAAGGTCAGTTTCTGTCGGTCTCTCATGGGCTTCGCAATTCCAAACTTTTCCTCTTCCTGCAGATGCACGAAGGGCACAAACCTCAGCGGCTCGTCTTCCTTCGTGAAAGGCCGAGCCGTCATAAATAAATTCTTGCCGGTGTTACTTACAGCATGTGAAAGAGAGAAGGTGTTGTGTTTTTTTTGCAGCTCCTAGTAAGGGAAAACGTTTGACAAGCACAACAGAAACACAGCGAATCAATTCTGGCATGCGTTTGTGTGTAAGGGAATAGGCCTGGAAAGCAGTTTGGACACAGATCTAGGCCGCCCGTCTCGGTGAGCGGGAAAGAACGCAGAGAACAAGGGATGAAACCGGAGAGAAAACGGCAAGGAACAGGGGGATGGGATAACAAGGGAAAGAAAAGCTGTTTGTGTGTGTGTGTGTGTGTGTGCGTTTCATAATAAGAGTGTGAAAAATAGGCCTGTAAATGAGAGTGTGTAAAGCTTCATGGCTCTCAGCTCCAGAAAGCCCCATTCATCAGACGGGAGCATCTTCCCGCTCTTAAAACAATGAAAGGCAAACCCCCCCGTTCTGTCGGAGCAGAGGAGAGTCTGTCGTTTGTTTACAGAGATAACAGGATAAACGAGAGAAAGAGAGAGTGCGAGAAATAAAGTGTGTGTGTTTTTGTGTGCCGAGACAGAGGGCCCCTGTATGCCACCGGATGAAGTGATGGTGGGATAGCGCATGATTAGTATGTTAATAGGCAAATATAAAGTGTTTGTGTGTCTGTGTGTGTTTGCATTAGATCACTCCGGGCCTTATACATATGCATCAACATACAGAAGCGTTTTTGTTTGTGCACTTTGGGTGTGTTGAGCTGTGTGTGTGTTTAATTATGAGTTCACACAGAAGAATCGGTGTGTATTTGCATACGTACATGTTTCGGCATACATTTGAGAGCGCATATATGTGTGTGTGTGAGTGTGTTCGGGCCTTTGGCACCTGTTGGTCTCTGTGGTGTTCAGATTTCTGATTTTGGTTTTTATTTATTTATTTATTTATTTTGGTTTTTACTTTTATTTATTAAAACCCCCATAAAATAGCTCGACAAGACATTTTCTGTCTACTTTGTTAAAAAAGGCTTTAGTTACGTCTAGGGTTGTCAAAAGTACCGGTACTTTGGTACCAAGTTGGTACTGAAATTTTAAAAATGTGACAATACCAGCATTTCCCCCTAGCATTTTGAGTGCTGTTGCCCTCATTGAAGAGCATCAAAGATGTCTATTTACAACATGTTTTTGAAGCATTGATCATTGTAGCCAATCACAGACATATCTGTTGAGCACGTGAACACAATGGCCAATCAGAGGTGTTTAAAGGGGTCATGAATAGAGAAATCAACTTTTCCTTGAGCTTTTGATATATAAGAGGTCATCGTACTATAGGAATATCCTGTTAGTCCAATAAAAGCTTTTATTGACAACAGGCCCAGCGAACGACTCGTCCTGGAATGTGCCTATCTATGACAGGTGAAACGCCACCTCCGCAGAAGAAATCAAAGCCTACTTCATCATTGCAATGTTAGCCACGCCCACTGGCATGTTAGTGAGATGACGAGGAGAGAAGAGTGATAAAAGACTAAAAATAACATTACTTTTCAAAACTCCCATTTTTATTCAAAGAATCTCTTAGATACATCGCGTTTGCACTGTTAGTTTAGATGAAAGCATTCGTTAGTGTGCAGAATTTGAGTTGCAATGACGAGATCACTGCTTTCATGTGCTCAACAATATGTGTGATTGGCTAGAATGTTCATCACTTCAACCTTCATCACCTCCAACTAAATATAATGCCTTAGATCTAAATGTAATGCTATAATCAACACCTTTCACGATTAGTTAACCTTGAGAGCTGTAATAGTAAAAACGTGCTAAAAGTTTTTGAGAGAGTAATACTGTCAATCTGTCAATAATTAAAATGTCAGCCAATCACAGCAGTGGGCATTTACACTGAAGTCTCACAGCAGACACGCCCCTTAAAACAGAGCGTTCAAATAAAAGGGCTAAAATCAGGGTAGGAAAAATGCCTTTTATTTCTAAATTATGTCAATTTTTGATGTAAAAAGCATACTAACATTATAAGTGCACCCCAGGAAACATTATAAAACAATAAAAACAACGCAGTTCATGACCCCTTTAAGTTAGTCAGAATCCGCTCAACAGCACTCAAAATGCTAGGGGGAAATGCTGGTTTTGTCACATTTTTAAAATTTTAGTACCGACTTGGTACTGAAGTAACGGTACTTTTGACAACCCTAGTTACGTCACAGCCTTTAAAAGTGATTTTGACACTTGCTGATTGGTTGTCAGGGGAGGGACATTCTCATTCTAGAGAGCATTTGATTGGACAAAGTAGTGTAGGATAATCATCTATGTTTTGGGTTTATTTTCCTGGAAGAGAAAAGACATTTGTTGTAAATTCTGCTAAATTTTTAGTTAAAAATTGTATCAACTGCATGTGTATTGATATTCCTCAAACATTCTGGTTAAGGTTTGTTTTATTCAGAAATACTGTGATTACATTTTCTGACTAATAAAAATTGTTCATGTCTTTATCATATAAATTTTCCAACACAACATGAACGCAGCATTAACCCTTAAAAAGTACTAAACTTTTGCTTTTTTGTTTTTGCTTTATTGTCACCTTTGATCAATTTCAAGCAGCCTTGCTGAATGAAACATTTTATTTAAAGAAAAAAATCTTACTGATTTTCACCATAAAGTCTGTAACAGAGTTTTCTAACAAAAAAAACAAACAAAAAAAACTGTGGTGACAGCAGTCCCACACAAACACATGCTCCGCCTCCACAGTCCATTGGCAGTGATGGGATTGGCTCTGATTTAGGCTGGTGTCATGGCAACCAAATAACCCAACATACCTTGTCTGCGCTCCATTCAGGGTTCTATAAGGCCAACGGCAGTTCACGTGGAATCAGTGGCCGAATGTTGGGATAGACGTCATTTCTCTCAGATGGGTTTTTAAGAGTAATATCTTAAGTACCACATCAGTAAGAAGGAGAGGGAGAGAGAAATATACATTTACAAATATAGACAGGAAGGATTTGAGCGTCACGCATATTTATGTAGCATGGCTAGTTGCCCAGAGCTGCCTCCTACACGTGAGAAAGAAAGAGAGCGCGTCCATAATAAACGACTGTACAGTTCTCTATTTTGAACCGCACCATTCGTCTCGCATGAATATTCAGCTGCATGCATATGATTTGCAATCTTTCTGTCACATTAAAAGCCCTGCAGCTATGAAGGAAATATCCATCTGTAGGCCACGTTCAGTCTCAGAGCCAAACTAATACCACCTTACGCTATTCACACCAGCTCTCTGGATTTGATCAGAGCTCAGGAACATTTATTTATTTCACTTTTGCAATCTTTCTCCTTTTGCAACCAGTCTCACTGGCACTGGGATGTTTACACACACACATTGTGCAAACAAAGATAGTGGTTTTGCATGGCACAGTTCAAGGATTTTATTTGGTTTTCTGTAACTGCAAACAAATTTGAATATCTGCTCTATCCGTTGAAAGCTAAATATTCATGCTGACCAGAAACCTCTCAAATGATTTGTTAAATTGTACAGTTGTATCGTCTGTGCACAATTGTGTGCATGTACAGTAAGTGAGGGAGACTACAGCAATATTTATACAGTGATATTTAGCATAAATATTTCAGGTTTTACTGTCCTTGTGGAGACGTTTAGTGTAGGTAAAACCTTGCCTGTAACAGCGTATGCCTGCGGGGGATCTGGTCAGGAAATTTTAGCATTACAGTATAAGCATTTGGCTTTAAATGATGCTGAGCAATGTTTAAGCAAGCCACACACGCACACACAGAATATTTCACATCTGGCAGGGAGCATGTGTTAGTCTTATTTGCCGAATGCACACACACATTCTGGCTGGCTCTTTATGCTAGCATGTCACGGGCATCTTTCCTGCATGTGTGTTTAGAAAGAACAGATAAATGTTGCACATTTTATTATACTTATACCCTTTATATATTTCACTCTGGACTCGTTTGGACTGTATAAATATGACTGGGCAATATGACTAATACAATTATATCTTTACAATAAAAACAGTAATATATAGTGAAAAATTATTTCTTTTTTTTTTTTTTGCATTTTCTAATTGTTTTCTATTTGAATGTATTGTAATTTATTCCTGTGATCAAAGCTGAATTTTCAGCATCATTACTCCAGTCTTCAGTGTCACATGATCCTTCAGAAATCATTCTAATATGATGATTTGATGCTTATTTGATCTTATCAATGTTGAAAACAGTGTGTATTATTATATTTATTTATTTATTATTATTATTATTATTATTATATAACACTGATATTATTATCAGTGTTGAAAACAGTTGTGCTATATATATGTGACCCTGGACCACAAAACCAGTCATAAGGGTTTTTTTTTTTTTTTATATGTCATCGAATAAATAAGCTTTCCATTGATGTATGGTTTGTTAGGATAGGACAATATTTGGCTGAGATACAACTATTTGAAAATCTGGAATCTGAGGGTGCAAAACAATCTAAATATTGAGAAAATCGCCTTTAAAGTTGTCCAAATGAAGTCCTTAGCAATGCATATACACTCACAAAAATAAATTTTTGATATATTTATGGTAGGAAATTTACAAAATACCTTCATGGAACACGATCTTTAATTAATATCCTAATGATTTTTGGCATCAAAGAAAAATCGATAATTTTGACCCATACAATGTATTGTTGGCTATTGCTACAAATATATGATGAATGGGAAGTTCAAAAGAATAGCATTTGTTTGGAAGATAAATATTTGAACAATATTTTATATTCTCAGCTTTCAGTTTGTGTTGTATAAAATATGCAGTTTTGTGTTTATTATTTTTGCAAAAGGGTTAGGGTTTGGTTTAGTCTGTACAAGTTATAAAAGAAAAAGAAGACAAAAAAAGTCTTTTAGACAGCTAAATAAACGTGTGTGTGTGTTCACCTTTGGTCTTGGAGCGGATCCCTTGATTAAAGGAAGTGTTTAGACACATACAGACAAATACAAGAGTAATATCTGGATCATGCTCTTACATGCTGTGTGTGTGTGTGTTTTTGACTTCTTGTGTGTGTATGTTTGTGTCTGTGAGTGTATTTGTGTCTGTACTGATTAGGATTAACTGCCTTTTTATCTTCAGCCCTCTTAACCTCTCTCTGTCTTTCTCTCTAGAGTTTTTCCTCTCTTTGACACATACTCAGACGTTTGACGTACTCTGTCACACAGGTGTGTGTGCAGGGTTTGATGTGTTTGCAGTGCCCAGAGGTATTGTGTGTAAGTAGACTTGGGTCATTTAAGGTTGGCATAGTTTATGAGGAGGGTGTGAACTTGTGAGAATGAAACAAAACAAATAAAATATGCCAAATCCTTTTAATGGATGTCTTGATATATTGTATTGAATTATTAAAAAAAACATTACATGTCCATTCCTCCAGGTTTGTCTTTAAGTACCAACTTTTAAGTGCTCGGTTTTAGTAAAATAGTTTCATTTTGAAGCACCTGGGAGGTATTCCAGAAAGCAGGTTATGTGACATACCTGGGTTTGTTTAAGAGTAAGTAAGCGGATAACCTCAACTTTCAGTTCCAAAAACGGAGGTAACTTTTTAGGGTTAGTTTGCTTAAGAGGTATTCAGATGCATGTTATTATATATATATATATATATATATATATATATATATATATATATTATAAAGCACTATTATAAAACGGTAATGTTTATTATATAATTATATAATTTCTATAATATAATTTCTAGGCTATAATTTCTATAATAAAATACATATGTGATATCTTATTAAATAATTAGCATCAAACAAACAATATAATTCTTATTCTCAGTGAAAAAAGATTACTTATTAAATTAAAAGATTGAAAAAATGATTGCACAACCACCAAATAGGTGGCGATGTGCACTAAGTAGGTTATGTAAATCGCCATTAAACAAAAGAAGAAGAAGGAAGTTGAATGATGTGCTTTTTCGCATCTGTTTCCATGGTGAATCATCGATTCGTCGCTCTGTTGAGAATGTCTTCTGTGTTAACCGGGAACATACTCTGGGTTGGCTGAACTTTCTCCCGGATGCATTTTTGGATACCTCAAGTAGGCAAGATTTGGGTTAATCAACCGAGAGTTCAGGGTATATGTTCACGATAAGTTAACCTTGCTTTCTGGAATACCCCCCAAGAGTTGTAAAACACTGCAAATTCTAGTACATGACGCTGTGTTGAGTGGAGAATGTTATTGCATGAGATCTAGTACATTACATTGATAGTTCTAGAATCAAAAGTGTTCTAGAACATTACTTCCTGTTTTAGCATATTAATTTGAGGGTTCTAGAACAATATTATGAGAGGTGTAGCATGGTTATTTTTGGGTTCTAGGACATTGAGAGCTATAGCACATTATGCTGAGGGTTCTAGACAATTAATCTGAGGGCTCAAGAATACTTAGTGCTGTACAATAGCATGTAACATTGCATTGAGGGTTCTAGAACATTACTCTGAGAGTTCTAGCAGTGAGGGTTCTAAAACATTATAAGAACTATAGCATGTTACTTTGTCAGTTCTATAACATCGAGTACTATGCAGTAGCACATAACATTGCTCTGAGGGTTCTAGATCATGATTTTGAGAGTTCTAGAATATCAAAAGGTATAGCACATTACTCTGAGGCAGGGCTCTACGGTAACATTTTTCTTTAGGAGCACTTGTGCTCCTAATAAAAAAAATTTAGGAGCACAGTCAAAAATTTAGGAGCACTTTCTGATCAATTACAGACATTAACTTTCCCATTACAGGGTGATATTTGCCCCTTTAAATTAAATTTCTGGGGCATTTGTACCATTATAAGAGCAATTTTTCTAATCTTATTAAATATATGCATCATATTTTGTCAATTTCTTAAATTAAAATAGAAAATTTGTTTTTAAATGTTATACAAATAAATTCAACTACAACAATAAGACCCAATCAGACTGTTACCAATCAAAATAAATCATCAAAAAAATCCATCTTTGCACTGCAGAAGTGGCACAGAAGCTCCATCTGAAGCGGTATTATTTAGACACATTTACATAGACTGCTTAATGCAGCTCATGGGTAAATAATGTTGTACGAATGTTTTTAAATATCATTTTTTGAATTTATAAATATGTAAAAAAAAGAAAAAAAGAAAAAAGAATCTTTAAAAGTTTAATATTTTAAGTAAAAACAGTCTATGTAAAGTGTAAATATGAAAATAAATGTAAATATGAAAATAAAACAGCCAGTAGGTGGCGGTAAAGCTTAATGTGCGACTGCGAGTCATTCATTCAGTCGTTCAAAACGCAGATTCATTCAGGAATCACCGTTGCTTGGAGATGCGCAACAGTTCTGGTGTGGATTTATTTGAAACTATTTTCACGAAATAGAGCAAAAACAGACAGTATTGTGTCTAATGTTAAATCACTTAATATCAACTTGTTTTTCAGTCAGATCAGTAAGTATCACATTTGAAATCATGCCAATACTCAAAGAAACAGGAGTCTACTCCTGTGATATTACTTAACTTACATATTAGGCTTGCTGCGATCGACAGTGTTAGCTACATTTTTTGAAATTTTTTATAATAATTAAAATCATTTAGTTAGAGAACAGATACAGTTAAAAACTGAACGCGTCTGCTCAATTCAGTGAGCCGGATGAGAGTCGCAGCACAGATCAGCAGCAGGAGTCAGATTTTACCTCACTTCGCCCATTTCGCCTCACTTTTCTGAATGACAGGCGAGGGATGAAGATTTGGTTGAAAAGCGAGATGTAAAAGCGCATATTTAAGCGAGCTTTTCATTGTACTGTTTTGTTGTTGTGTTTTTCATTAAGAATAATAATGAACCCACCCACCATTCAAGCAATTGAAAGTAATATGAGCACGGGCATTCATAATGGTGCGTGTTTTTTTTTTTTTTTTAAATCAATTTTTGGAGGCATTTTTGCCCCAAGCCCCCGTTAATTTCTGACATTGATTATGATAATCCAAATGTAATATTTACAATTAATTTGGCTGCAAAGAAACAGCAGCATGAGATGGTCTGGTAAGTGCGTGTGGCTGCGTCACAGCGGTTGCACATTGTAAACAATCTTTCAAGTGTAGTCTGGGGCGCACGTCTTTTGCACTTGCTCTGCTGTGCTGACTGAAGCAAAGTCTTTGAATGAAGGCATAAAAAGCAGCTGAGTGCAGTACGAAACATAACTGTTGTTCAGTTTAGATGCATTTTGGGAGTTGTACTTTTTATTCCGATTGTAGATCTGTTCATGAGAATTGATCGGGTCACTCGCAATAGTGCGCCTAAATATTTTTTCACACTTGCACGCAGTTATTTTCAGGAGCAAATGCGAGTGAAATGGGCGCACTGTAGAGCCCTGCTCTGAGGGCTCTAGCATGGTACTCTGAGGTTTCTAGAACATTAAACTGAAGGTTATAGAACATTATTCTGAGAGTTCTAGCAGTGAGGGTTCTAAAACACTGAGAGCTGTAGCACATTACTCTGAGGGCTCTAGCATGTTATTCTGAGGGTTCTAGAACATTGAGTGCTGTACAATAGCATGTAACATTGTGCTGAGGGTTCTAGAACATTACTCTGAGAGTTCTAGCAGTGAGGGTTCTAAAACATTATTATGACAGCTATAACATGTTACTTTGTCAGTTCTATAACATTAAGTGCTATACAGTAGCACATAACATTGCTCTGAGGGTTTTGAGAGTTCTAGAACATTACTCTAAGATACCTAGCACATTACTCTGACAGTTCTAGAACATTACAGAACATGGTTCTGGGAGTTCTACATTACTTCACGGGTTCTAGAACACTTTAGAACATGATTTATGAGTTCAAGAGGTCAAGTTGATTGTAGAATTCTCAGATGGGGTGAGTGTGTGCATTCACCGCAGCTGTCACCAGAACATGCTCTCTCTCTCTGTGTGTGTGTGTGTGTGTGTGTGTGTTTGTGGGGTGGGGTGGGGGGGGACTTTTGTGTCTGTAGGACTCAAGCACATGAGAACCTCAATATTCTTTAGTAACTATCAGAGCTCATCAGAGGTGACGGACTTTAATCCAGTGTTTGATCACACACAGAACTGAGTGAGGAATTCTGAGAGCAGAACACGCACACACACACACCATCCCTCTCAATATTTACAAGTCATGGCTTGACACGGAAGGAAGTCAGACAGAGAAAGAGAGAACTGGAAGGTTGAAGGCAACGGTTAAAGATCTGATGAGAGAAATCAGAGACCGAATTAAGAGGGGTAGAGAACGTGACGAGCTCTAGTGTCAAAGGAAAGCGCTGTGTATGTGTGTGTGTGGTGGGTTTTCTAAGGTCACAGTGCAGAATATCACATTGGAATGTGGAATGCTGAAACACTGCCAACACAAGCACATCAACTACACACACACACTGTACTCTCTCTCTCCACTCCCCCTCTCTTGACTCAGTCATTTGTGTTATGAAAAGTGCTTTAGTATGTGCATTATGTCCAGTCTGAGAGCTCTGTATACGTTATACATTAGACACAGTGTATCATACACACATACTGGATCAAACCGTGTGTCAGCCACATGCTCACATCGCGAGAGCCCAGGACTGCTCTTCATTTACAATATTTCTCTCTCTGCTGTTTGTTTACTTTGCAGGTAAATCAGATGGCGTGCACACACACACACACACACACATTTGTTTAATGTTCTCCAAGGGCTCCGGAGACTCTCTATATTTTTTCTTCTTCCCAATGGCACAAGCACAAAATTTTGTGGTATAAAAACCAGCAGAGAGCGCCTTTAAAAAATAAGGAGAGATGAAGGAAACGGTAAAAAAGTGGCGTCTCCTGCCAAGAAAATGTTCCATGAGCCCTTAATGTTATAGCCAAGGAGGAATACAAGTCAGAAGGCACATTTGCAATCGATTTAGTATTCACAGAGTGAGCTGTGAAGCAGAACGTCTCTGGACAGGTAGGAAAGGTACGAAGGATTAAAGAGAGACTGAAACTTTGGTGTTTTAATACCAAATGATTTTACTATTACTATTTTACTTCTGAGCACTGTATACACGTACATAAAACACCAGTGCCACTGTTAAACACTGTAAAAATTTATTTGTTACACGTTACATGTACTTACTATAGTCATAACATTAAGTTATGCATAATTACATGCAACTAACTCTAAACCAAACCCTAATCCTAACTCTACCCTATAGTAAGTACATGTTGTTAATTAATATTACTCAGTACTTAAATGTATAATTACACTGTAAGAAGGACAATTTACAATAAAGTGTAATCAATTTATATACATACACACACATATATATATATATATATTATATAATAGTTTGGGATCAGTAAGATTTTTTTAATGTCTTAAAAAAAGTCTCTACTGCTCACCAAGGCTACATTTATGTGATCACTTTTGATCAATTTACATCCTGGCTGAATGAACATTAAAAAAATCTTACTGACCCCAAACATTTGAGCGTTAGTGTGTATCAAGGCCATAATAAAAGGTGTTAATTAAAGGGTTAAAAGGGATTTAAGGGAATAAAGAAAAAGAAATAAGAACGGTAAAAAGTTCTAGGTCTAATTGTAGCTTAGCTGTGAATGTGAAGTAATCCATTTAAACTCTTTGCAAATAATATTTTATTTAAAAATATGCACACATTCACTCTTATAATGTGTCAAAAATGCAAAACGTTTCTTGTCCTGTCACATTCAGTTGTGAATGACATGGAGAATGTAAAATATAGCATATTTTCAATTCCAAATGGCCAAATTGCAATTACAGTTTGGCCATTTCTAATTATTAGGGGGGACTCAATGCCTATGGTGGTTACAGCCCTGGTGTGTATATATAGTTTGTAATGTAAGCACAGTTTATTTTTCTCATACTGGCTCACACTTCTTCAAGCATATAACTTTTGACCGGTGGTACGCATGTGTAAGTGTAGCATGTGTGTATTTGAATGTGCAGCGGTGACGTGTTCTCTCCGTAAGTTCAGTATGATGAAGATTTTCCGTACAGGAGCGTCAGATAGCTCCACATCTGAGAAAACGATTCTTTCCGTGTGCTTTCTCACTCTTTTGCTCGTGTCTTCATGTTTCCGTCCCTGTGTGTGCACATATGTGTGTGCTTGTGGGTGTACTCGCTGTAGGCGCTTCTTAACCAGCAGGGGACCACTGGCACCACAGGGGCTCCTTGTTTGGTCTAAGATTGATTCTTACAGTTCGTATATGTGTTTATGTGAGTGTGTGAGTGTAAGAGAGAGTATGGTATTGCTGCAGAAGATAGTAATCGTGCTCTGGCCTTCCCAGATGAGAGTAATTTATACCTGCTCACATGCTTAGAAGCTTTGCAGGGTCCAATGAAATCGTCGGAGGGGGAGACATCTGAGAGGAAATATAGCGGAGTAAAACCTACAGCCGGTTTATTTCTATATAACACACTGCTTTCTTTTTTTTTCTTTTCAGTTTGGACTAAGAGCTTGGAAAAAATGACTGTGGGGATGGAAAAAAGAGAGTTATAATGTACAGTGAAAGAAAGAAAGAAACCCCATGGAGGAGACAAATAAATAAAGCCTTTCTCTGAAGCACATGACAAACTCTACTTAAAATAACTTTGTTTTGTTTTTTTTATTTTATGAAGCATAATGGTCATTTCTCTACCGTTGTCCTCCATTTTAGTTTGCCTTTTCTATAAAGCTGGTTTTTCAAACTAGGGTTTATGAGTTAATGAAAAGTTGATAATCAGTTCAATTATAAAAATAAATATATAAAATAAATAAATCATTAAAATAAAGTACTTTCTAAAAATAGAGCAAATTTTATTTGTTTACCTGCATGTCCATTAACCAACATCAGAGAACTTTGCGTTGTCACATTATTAAAACTTAAAATCTCAGTTAATGAATATTTTAGGTTAATTGGGTTTGGCTGACTAAAAAAGTCTGGAAATCCCTGCTCTACATCATGTAATACCGCCTTATATGTAATTATACTACCAACCTTTTGGAACAGGCTTTGCGTCTGGAGTAATGCCTTAAAATAATGTCTATGTAGGCAGCTCAATAGGTTCTGGAAAAGAGCCATACTGTAAATAAACAACAAACAGGACAAGGACAACAGGCCCGAGTGTGAGTGTGATGGTCTGCCGACAAATGTATGTGTGTGTCTGTCTCAGTGTCACTGATGACTGGCAGTGTCATCCTTCCCAACACAAGATGTCTTTCTCTGGACTGTGCTGTCCACCCATCACACATTTGTGTCGTTTGTTTTCATTGCAGCCAATTTCTCACTGTACTCGTTCCTCGTCTGCAGTCCCTCACAGCAGTGACATCATACGCAAAGTAGCAGGAGGGTCTGCATTACTGGAGCCTCAATTACTTTTCCCTTTCACTGTTTGTCTCGCAGTTTAACTCTTTCATGCATGTTTTAGATTTGGTAAACACTAGGGCTGATAAACTGGCGTCTTATAAAATTAATTAAATGCAAGGATGCATTAAATTGATCGAAAGTCACAAAAAACATTTATAATGTTACTACAAAATTATATTTCAAATGAATGCTGTTGTTTTGAACTTTCTATTTATCAAATAATCCTGAAATGTCACAGTTTCTTCAAGAATATGAAGCAGCACAACTGTTTTCAACATTGAATTAAAATCAAATCATCATATTAGAATGATTTGTGAAGGATCATGTGACACTGAAGACTGGAGTAATGATGCTGAAAAGTCAGCTTTGATCACAGGAATAAATTACATTTTACAATATATTCAAATAGAAAACAGTTATTTTAAATTGTAATAATATTTCACAGTATTACTGTTTTTACTGTACTTTTGATTAAATAAATGCAGCCTTGGTGAGCAGAAGAGACTTCTTTCAAAAACATTTAAAAAATCTTCCTGACCCCAAACTTTTGAACGATAATTTATGTAATATATGCATTTGTTAAACGTCCCATCTAGAGCTGTTAAGAAGGTGTTTCTTTATCATTTACTCTTAAACAGGACCTGTCAAATTAAATGTTTGTTTAAAACAGTGAATAGTGTTAAAAGTAACTAATTAATTGCATGTTAACATGTTAATTTCACAGCAAAACCATTTTGAGTTTGGTAAGCACACGTTGGATGCTTCTGGAAGTGTATTCTTCTAACCACATGATAATTACCTCTAATGTTCTGAGGGGAAAGACTTGCCCTCTGGAGAGTGATGTAATTATACAGAGCTGTGTGTAATTAAATATTACAGATCAGGTTAATTTCATAAACAAAAGTGTTAATCTCTTATTACTTCACAGACTATCAGAGCTCCTAAGATGAGGTTCTCCTGAGAAGAGGAGTCAATTCTTCATGTATTTTAAAGTAATTCAGTTATCCTTAGACGTTGTGATTGAACTCTGTTTTGAGCTGCTCTGTGATTTTCGTGGGTGATATTTACTGAATGAACTATCTAAACCGAGGGTAAATCTGAGGCAATGTTAGATGTCAGCGTCTTCTTGCCAATTAATAAACGAGATGCAAATATGGCTGACGTCACACAGCTGTCCACTTTCTGCTCAATTTCCAGATTTGCTTAAACGCCCTGCTGTTGGATTCCTGCTCTTCTTTCCCACGTGTTTCCCTTTTAACAGACTCCAGGCCACAACTGTGTACTACCATATTCATTAGGATGCATTATCATATTCCTCCCATTTCGACTCCACAATGCTGTCCCAGTACATAGAAGTCAAGTGATTTTGGTTTCCTCACTGAAAGTGTAATGCTCAAAGTAGAAACGTTTTTGGTTCTGGGTTCCTGACCCCAGTCTGTGGATTATGTAATACGGTGCTGTGTTAGTGTGAAAGTAATCCCCACTCTTGTTTGAGGAGTGTTTCCTTGGGGGCTACTGAAGCATGTCGTGGGGTCAGAGGTTAATACAACAGCACGTGTGAGGGTCATGCAGACGTGTTAACAATAACAAGCATGAGGTCAAAGGTTAAAATAGCTGTTAGGCATGGCAGCTGTTTGTGTGTGTGTGTGTGTGTGCGTGTGCGTGCCCGTGCGTGTGCGCGCGTGTGTATTCACAATAGGATAATTACTACATGTCAGACTTTTACAAGCTTTCACTAGTAGATTTATACATTTTCTTGCCTTGTAAAACCATGATGAAGTGTTGCTATGCGGTAGTCTAGCATGTTCTGAATAGTTTCTAGAGTGTTTCTAGGATGTTGCTAAGGAGTTCTGGGTTGTTGCTAGGTGGTTAGAGCCCATCCAGAAGTCTCTATGATATTCTTGTACTTAGAAATGGCTCAGTCCCTCCGCCATAGTAAGTCTTCTGCCTGTTTTTTAACCTGACAGGTGAATATTGTAAGTTTGATTGCTTAGAAGTTTTCAAATTTTTTGATATCATAGACCTCTAAATATGATGATTTCATTTCAATGGACCCCATGAAGGAAGCTATGTATTTTCAAATATAAAGAGCCATTTATTCTGTGAAAGATATTTAATGTGTAAAATATTATTTAGAAAAATTATTTTCTATTATGTTGACACTATCTTTTTCCCCCCCTACCTTGAGTACTGTTGTATAGAGTTATAGACCTGAAGAGAAACATAAAACTACTGCTGTAAATAGAATTAAATGGGATTTCCAAGCAGTCTTTAGATGGCAGAATGTGTAATATTTATTTATTTATTTACTTACTTATTTACTTACTTATTTTAATGATTCATTTATTTACTTATTTTGATGAATTAATTGTTTATTTATTTTTATTAATTAATTTGTTTTATTTATTTTTATTAACAATTAATTTATTTTTTTTGTTTTACACCAAATTGATTTTAATTAATACATTTATTTATTTATTTAAATTATTTTTTTTTACATTTATTTATTTATTTTTATTTACAGATTTATTTTAAGTTTTTACATCAAATAGAATATAATAAATTTTATCTATTTTTAGTTTTTTTTTTTTTTTTTTTTAAGTTTTACACCAAGTTGATTTCCAACACCAAGTTGATTTTGAAGTGATGTGAATTTATGTATGTATGTATGAATGTATGTATGTATGTATGTATGTACAGTCAAACCAAAATGTATTCAGACACCTTGAACATTTCATTCATTAATATAGTTTATTCACCATAGTTTAAAAAAATGGTAATAAAATATGACAAGATCTCAGAGTTAAACTGTGTCAGAAAAAAATAATCTTAATTATGTCAGATAACACTTAAGCAAAACATGGTCAGGTCAAAGTGTCTGAATAATTTTTTGGTCCCAAATTTTTATCAGTTTTACTGGTAGTCCACTGTATGAAGAATTTTTGGGTATAATATGTCACAGTTTAATTTATTTTGCTATCCTCACTTACATAAATGAACTATAGTGTCCTGCACCCACTAGTAAAAATATATCAAAAATATCAAAAATGTCTGAATAATTTTTGGTTTGACTGTATGTATTTTCTCATTTTCTCTAAACTTTTTTACTGACCCCTTAACACTGACTTGTGGCCCACTTGGTCTCCTTGGAGCCCAGTTTGAAAATTATTCGAGGCAGAATTCATGTCTGCAGCCCAAAAGGGTGAAGAATGTGCCAAAGTTTAATACGTAGGGTTATTATTAATATTTTCAAAATATCCTTTCTCTGTTTCTTTCTCACACACACCCCTGTCTCAAAGTTCTGTTCTGTCTCTGCTCACATTTATCTTTGCTAAGAATATTTATTTGTTTAATTTCTTCAGGGATTCATGCGTATTTTGGCTTGATGTAGAACATCCGTATCTCTATCTAGTCTCTCCATTCTCTCTCTTTTTATGTGTGTTTGTAATATGTTGCGGCTCAGATTAAAAACAGATTTCTCAAGGGCCTCCACTAGACAAGACATGACACACACACACACACACACACACACACACACACACTCCCATAATTGCACAGTGTGTCTCAGCTTAGTGCCAGTGGTTTGGCAGTAGATTTAAGCTGCGTGTGTGTTTTAAAAGTGCCAACATGCCCAGTGTTATTTTTTCTGTATATCCTCTCAATCCTCCCAAATGATGGACTCCACCACAATCACGTAAAGTGTGTGTGTATGTGTGCTACGATTCAGTCTTACCTAACTGTGTTAGGATGTTATTTAGGTTGAGCTCTGATTGATTGAGATTTGGGTTGTTATGCAACTAAATCCCCCATTAAGAGACTAAACACCCTCTAACCTTTTGACCTCACGCACACATACTCAATCTCACAACCGTTTCAGAACCAGAACCCTGCAGATCCAGATCAACAGTCTACTTACACATGCCCAAAACATCTTAAAAACCTCAGAAATCACTGGTTTGTTAATGTTGAGCTCTGGTCATGTAATGTCTCACCGGTAAAGATGCTTAGTGACCCATGAGAGATCAGTGAGATCAGTCAGTTGTGTGTGTCTGTTTGTGTATAGAAGCGACAGTCAAGAATTGGTTGTGGCAAGTGAAAAACAAGAATATTTAGGGGGTTTACAGGTGTAAGGCCAAAACGTATTCTATTCAAGAATGTGAACATACATTCAAGCTACAGAAACTTTATTGCACATGTTCTGAAATGTCAGACTACATTTATGCAAGTGTTGTTGTGTTGCATTCTTAAAGCTGCCACAAGTGGGACTATAACAACAGTGTACATTCATTTACATCGTCTTTTAAAGGGTTAGTTCACCCAAAAGTGAAATTTCTGTCATTAATTAATCACTCTCATTTCATTCCAAACCCGTAAAATTACTTTAATGATGTCTTTAGTACCTTTCTGGGCCTTAAAAGTGGTAATTGCATTGCAGTCTATGGGGGGTCAGAAAGCTCTCAGATTTCATCAAAAATATCTTAATTTGTGTTCTGAAGATGAACGAAAGTCTTACAGGTTTGGAACAACATGAGGGTGAGTAATTAATGATGGAATTTTAATTTTTGGGTGAACTAACCCTTTAATGGCTAATTTG
Source organism: Mylopharyngodon piceus (assembly GCA_039654765.1). NCBI lineage: Eukaryota > Metazoa > Chordata > Actinopteri > Cypriniformes > Xenocyprididae > Mylopharyngodon > Mylopharyngodon piceus. The sequence goes on from CM077440.1 coordinate 35,471,710, forward strand.
CTCTGTCAAGACCACAAGTTAGTCAAACTTGTGAAAGTTTTGAAAGGTAACTCAGACTCACACATGATTTTACTTTACTTCCACAACAATGAAAAACAAATGAAATACAGCGCTTGAAATATGTTTGCATACTTGCATACAGCATGTTCTTTGTAAAATAACATTTTAGTACTGTTTGTTAAATTTTAGTTTTGTTTCAGAAGTGGATTGTTAGTTTGAGTTTTATTTCATGGCCACATTTCCATTTCCATTTTCTGTGGACTCTGGGGTATTCAGACTTTTGGTTTGTTCCGTTTTTGTACCGAAACATTCACATTTTTAACGCAATATATGAATTAACCTGCGTCGCATGCTATATTGCCATCTGCAGGTGGGATCTGACCTTCTGTCATATAATGATGATAATTACAGAAAAAATTATATTTTTTGTATATATTTTTAATTAATTTTAAAGTTAGTTAAATATTTTATATATTTTAGTATTGATTTTAGTTTTTTCATTTATTTTGTGTTAATTTATTTCAGTTTATGAATATGTTTTTAATGCTGTAGGTAGTTTTAGTATGCAATAATATGGCTGATGTGTATAGGCGAGTGATAAAGGGTATGTTGCAGTGTAAGAATCAAGTGTGTGGGGGAATCATGAGACGTCTGTTTGCTGCATTGTAAGTGTGTGTTTGTCAAAGATGAAACATGAAAGGAAATGAAGGAGTGTGAGATTTGGACGTGTTGAGAGACTTCTGTGGTCTTGCTGTTGGCAGACAAATGTTTTCATTTGTCTATTCGCACTGCAATAATATAACCATAACTAGAAAGAGAGAGAGTTGGCTGAAGAAGACATTAGATATGTGAGTGCCAGAGAACTGTCTTTTCTCATCCTCCTGTATTCATTTACTTCTTTTACCATCACTCTTGGATGCCTGTTGGAGCTAAACTTGACTAGTCCTAACTGAAAGTAGTTAGTTACACTACATGTTATTAATGAACAGCAGATAACTACATTTAAGCTGTATGTTGAAAGGGGCGACATGTTTTTTTTTTTTTCAGTCTGCTCGGCTGCAAAGTTGAATGTGCAACATAATGTAACAAAAACAGTTATAGCACCGTTACTTGTCGGGATAATTGCGCAGCATTAAAAATAGCTGTGTTGTTAAATAGTTAAGTTAGTAACTTACCACATTGTTCTCAAAAAAAAAGGGAAGGAAAATGTCGTAATATTTTGACTCGTTTCTCTACTTTCAGTGAATATTTCATTGAAGAGAGAATGTCATTAAGGCATGTCAGCCACCAGGGCTATGAGGCAGAACCCACATTAAAGATCTCCTCAAACAGCTGTAAGCAAGCGTGACCGGCCTATTAAAGCAACACACTCAAACACATCTACAAGATCAGGGCACTGAAACACAGACTGTGTGTGATGGGGCATCAAAGAGTCTGGAGGAAGTGCATTGAAGGGCGCTGTTAACACACACACACACACACACACACACACACACACAGTACATTGGGTTTCCATGTTTTATAAGGACATTCCATAGACATAATGATTTTTATACTGTGCAAACTGTATATTCTCTCCCCTACCCCTAAACCTGCCCATCACATGCTTTCTGCATTTTCACATTTTCAAAAAACATAATTTACTATGATTTATAAGCTGTTTTCTTCATGGGGACCAAAAAATGTCCCCATTTCTGGTATTGCCATCCTTGTGGTATTGCCAATCCTCATTCCCCATAACATAGGGTATACCTAAACCACACACACACACACACACACACACACACACACACACACACACACGTTGCATTCAGGTCATTGAGGATACAGTTCCTGCTTCCTCTTGTCTCAAACAATGGGAGCTTTATTACTGCCCAGAAATATTTAGAGAGAGAGAGAGAGAGTTTATTCAAAAACTTGCGTGCTTACCGCATACAGACATACAACATACAAATAAACCTTTTCAACAACACTTTCTTCCTTGTTATTCACTCTTTTTCCTCAATAAATATTTTTCCTCAGGCAATAGAAACATTCAAAAGTTTACAGTCTGGAAGATTTTTTTGAAAAAAAGTCTCTTTTGTTCACCAAGGCTGCATTTATTTTATCAGAAATAGAGTAAATACAGTAATATTGTGAAATATTATTACAATTTGAAATAATTGTTTTCTATTTGAATATGTTTCAAAATGCAATTTATTCCTGTGATGCAAAGCTGAATTTCCAGCATCATTACTCCAGTCTTCAGTGTCACATGATCCTTCAGAAAAAAAAGCTTAATATTCTAAGCTTAATATTTAATATTCAGGATTCTTTGACAAATAGAAAGTTCAAAAGAACAGCATTTATTTGAAATTTATAAATGTCTTTACTGTCACTTTTGATCAATTTTAATGCATCCTTGCTGAATAATACTATTAATTTCTTACTGACCCCTTTTAAATTAACACATTTATTTGTTTGTTCATTCATTCCCTTGTGGACACACTCAAACTCTGAAGCTATATTATATTCTGTGCATCTGTAATATGTCTAGATGTTGCTCCTTTTAATTCACTAACCCAGTTAAGATGAATGCAGTAGTATCTATTAGGGCTACAACAGTTTTAAAATAAAATCAGTACAAATAAATCTTGAAAATGAGCCATTGTATGTACCATATTTCAGGAAAGGCGATTTGCACCCTAAAGCGATTTTCCTAAAGAGATTACCAGGCTGCCATGTTCTATTGTCGATAGTTTATCTGCAAACAAAACAATTGCTCTATTCATCCCAGAATCTGATCTGATGCTACTGTGTGCAATAACAGTCCTGGACACAACACACATATTTAGTCTTCAGTTTCTTGCACTGCTTTACTATTCTAAGATGATTTCTGTGTCTACATGTGCGTGAGTTTGTAGTGTTTAAGGCATTTTTGTATAATTTTCTCCATATATTTATCCTTTTCAGAACTGTAAGGCTCTTAGACTGGTAGAGTAGCATTTGGGGATGAATTCAGTAATCACATGCACTGCCCATCAAAGTATGTTTTGTAGGCCTGTATTTAGCAGTGTGTTTGTGACTGCAGGGAATTACAGTATTTTATAGCTAAACCTACAGCAGATCAACGGCTACAAGCCATAAAGTATTAGACTGACTGACTGTCTGCAGAGATAAAGCCCAAATACGCTCACGCAGACTCAGCCTGACCCCAGTACACACTTGCCAGGGCAAAATGAAAGGGATAATGATGTAAAAAAGCTGGATATCTGTGAGCTTTTCCCTGTCCCAGCCATCCCAGCATGCACTGGTGTGGGTCCCCAGGGAGTCTTGAAACATTAGTGAGGTAAAGAGAAAGACGTGCAGGAGAAATTAAGTGTGATTCAGTTCTAAACGTGTTAATGGGTTCCAGCTGCTCTTATCGAAGAACCAGAGGAGGTTTGAGATTCCAGGACTCAGGGTCACTTTTGTTCTAGAACTTATTGTCCTGTTTTTCAGCAGAGATGCCAAACGGAGTAATTAACTTGTAGGATGTAATTACCTCAACTCAAAGCTAATGAGAAAATGATGAATCCTTGCCGGCCAGCTAAACATGTTCCAAAGCACATTTTCTAACAATCCCGTACCTAAATCTAAAGTGACTTCACATTCACAAACTCTTCAGCGTTTCAGCTTCCTCAAAATGATGCAATTGATCATCTTTAGCAGGGTATTCAGGGGAGTTTTATTTCAGATAAATGCTGTTCTTTTGAGATTTCTATTCATTAAAGAATCTCAGTTTCCACAAAAATATAAAGCAGCAAAACTGTTTTCAACATAGATAATAATAATGAATGTTTCTTGAGCTGCAAATCAGCATATTAGAATGATTTCTGAAGGATCATGTGACACTGAAGACTGGAGTAATGATGCTGAAAATTCAGCTTTGATCACAGGAATAAATTACATTCTAAAATAAATAAAAATAGAAAACAGTTCTTCAAAATTGTAATACTGTTTCACAATATTACAGTTTTTACTGTATTTTTCATCAAATAAATTCAGCCTTGGTGAACATAAGAGACCTCTTTCAAAAACATTAAAAATTAGACTTTTTTTTCTACTTTTGAACGATACATTCTAAAAAATGCTGAGTTAAAAACAACCCAATTTGGCAACCCAGCGCTAGGGTCAAAATTGGACAAACCCAGCGCTAGGTTGTTTTTACCCAGCTGGGTTAAATGTTTGATCCAACATGCTGGGTGGTTTTTATTAAACTCAACTATTGTTTCAAAATTACTATATTGCTGGCTTAAAATGAACCCAAAATACGCTTAAAATTAAAATCACACACAAAATTACTTGAGTAACACTACAGGCAACAGTAATAATCAAAAGAGCTGCAAACCTCAGACCACTTCTTCGCGTTTCTCATAATAATCTCCTTATAACCTGCGCATAAACAAACAGTACAGAGTTCTGAGAACATAATTTAACATCCAAATGAATAATATTCAGTATTAGTTTATTCAAGGAAAAAGACGTTCCCCGATGCTGACTGACATCTCATCCCTGTATATTGCATTAATTAAAGTAATTTACAGCACTGTAAAGACTTTATAGATTAAATAAAATGTATACAAAGCACCAATGCGGTGGTGTTGAGATCTGCTCTCTCTGCCACCGCTGGGTTGTTGCGTTAGAGGGCGGCTGGGGAGGGGTGTATTGTTTCAACTGTCACCCAATGGCTGGGTTACACAAAAACTACCCAACAATGGAAAAAATAACCCAACAGGCTCAACACAGCGTTTTTAAGAGTCTACACTCTGAAAAATGCTGGGTTAAAAACAACCCAAGTTGGGTTGAAAATGGACAAACCCAGCCATTGGGTTGTTTTAACCCAGCGGTTGAGTTAAATGTTTGCCCAGCCTGCTGGGTAGTTTTATTTAACTCAACTATTGTTTAAAAATTACTATATGTCTGGCTTAAAATGAACCCAAAATATGTTGGAAATTAAAAACCAGACACATAATTACTAGAGGCAACAATAATAATCAAAAAGTGAACATTTATTAATAAGCAATTTAATAAATGTTTATTGTTTAATTATTATTCATTAAACTTATTAATAAATGTTCATTTATTAAACATATTGATGTTAATTTCCAACATATTTTGTGTTAATTTTAAGCGAGCAACACAGTAATTTTTAAACAATAGTCGAGTTGAATAAAACTACCCAGCAGGATGGGCAAACATTTAACCCAACCGCTGGGTTAAAACAACCCAATTTTCAACCCAACTTGTGTTGTTTTTAACCCAGCATTTTTTAGAGTGTAGTGTAGCAATAAATGGACAAGGATCAACACCCAACAATACAACAATAATTAAGACGAGCCACTAAATAAGGTGGACACTTGACCATCACAACCTTTCAAGCATCAGCCCTGAGTTTCTCTCTCTCTCTCTCTCTCTCTCTCTCTCTCTCTCTCTCTCTCTCTCTCTCTCTCTCTCGCCATCTGATTTCATTTATCTGGCAGTTTCTGTCTGAAAGGATACTGATGGCCTAATAATCCCACTTTCCTGCAATTATCTCTTTTTTCCTCTCATTCCATCTTCAATCCCTCCCCCCCTCTCTCTCTCGTCACCCTTGATGAAAAGGGAGAAGTGTGTGGGACGCTTTTCTGTAACAGCGAGTGTGTGACTGAATTCCTGCACTCTCTGTGAGAATCTGCAGATGTCGGTGGGGCCGCTGCAGCGCCACAAAAATACTAGTCCTTGAAAAGAACAGGGGATGGAAAAGGAGAGGAAGAAAACGAGGGAAAACCCAGCGTCTCGGCCGCAGGGTATGTGCGTTTGCTGCCAGGGAGGTGAACGCCACCCAACTAAAACAGAAAACTAAATCACTAAGCAAATGTTTGGATGTCTGAGCTGCATCTGGTGTTGCGAGCTGAAGGGTTGGACTCCTGCTCCTAGTAGCTGAAAAGAAATCAAATCACATGCATCAGATCAAATTAAGGAATACAAGTGAACTCTGGCAGAATTAAAGGAATAGGTCATCCAAAAAAATGAAAGTTTGGTCATTATTTACTGACTCTCATGTTGTTCCAAACCTCTTAGCTGTTCAAATGAGACATTTTTATGTAGTTCATAGTGACCTTGTCTGTCAAGAAAGCACCAAAAAAAAAATAAAAAAAAAATAAAAAAAGTAAGGTACAGTACCTTTTATGAATCAGAATCAGAATCATTTGTCTTAGTGACAGAAGCTTGCACAGACAGAATGACAGCGACAAGATAGATAATAAAAATAAAGTAAGTGAATAAAAATAAATATATATATATATATATATATAAAAATACACAGTATAGACAATAGGCAATATATGCATGTACAGGTATGTTATATACAAATTCAAGGGAATGTGAATAAGAGGTATAATATGCTAAATAAATAAAAAAAAGTATAAATAGTGTTGTGGAAAGAACTCTGTTCTCTGTTCAACTCTGTTTTCTTCTGCTCACCAAGGCTGCATTCAAAATACAGTAAAAACAATAATATTGTGAAATATTATTACAATTTACAAAACATTTTCTATTTTAAATGTTTTTCAGCATCATTACTCCAGTCTTCAGTGTCACATGATCCTTCAGAAATCATTCTAATATGCTGATTTCTATTCTATTCTATTCTATTCTATTTGCTGCTCAAGAAACATTTCTTATTAGCAATGTTGAAAACAGTTGTGCTGCTTCATATTTTTGTGGAAACCGTGATACATTTTTTCAGGATTCTTTGATGAATAGAAAGTTCAAAAGATAGGTTCATTTGAAATAGAAATATTTTGTAACATTATAAATGTCTTTACTGTTACTTTTGATCAATCTAATACATCCTTTCTAAATAAAAGTATTAATTTCTTTAAAAAAAAGTCAAACTTTTATGTGGTAGTGTATGTAGATCTGCTCTGGTTGTCTTAAAGGGTTAGTTCAAAGTGAAATTTCTCATGTTCTTCCAAACCTGTATGAATTTCTTTCAACTACATGTACTGTATAACACAAAAGAAGATATTGTGGAGAATATTTCAAATGTTTTTCCATACAGTGTAAGTGAGTGGGTTGCACAACAACATAAGACCACAATGTGTTTCATTATATGGACAAAAAACAAACAAACACTGAGGCATTTTTCAAAATATCTTTTTTGTTTTGTTTTCCACGAAAAGAAAGTCATACAGGTTTGGAACGGCATGAGGGTGAGTAAATAAAAGCATTTTCATTTTTGGGTGAACTATCACTTTAATTCTCCTGAAACTCTACAAAAGCATAAAAGTCTGTGTATAAAACATAGTAAAAGCTGCTTGTGCTCTGTTTGTAACAATCCATCTTTCAGAAGTCGTCATGCTCTGGAAAGCCGTGTTTAATGATAAATATCACTGGCAGTGCATGACATCTGGGCTTGTAGGTGTTTCTGAGAGGCGGTCTGTCCCACTCACCCCGAGGGCTGCTGAGGGCGGGAATAGAACCGGTTCATTTGAGGTTATTGTGATCCGCTTCATGCCAGATGATAGACAGCACCTGCCTCCCAGCTGTGCTCTACTGGCCCCAGAGTCACAGAGTTGATGCATCTGTGGCCTGTTTAAGGACAGAGCAGATGTCTCCTCCTCGATTCCTTGCGTTAAACATGAACCTCACTTCCTGCTCGCTTCTGAGTGGGGGTGTGGGGGACAAATTATAAATAGAAAAATTTATTCAAATATTTAAAATGGGTCTTGGAAATAAACATACTTTTTAATAGTATGGACACAAGACTAAAAGAGATAGTTCACCCTAAAATAAAAATTCTGTAATTTACTTGCAAAATAAGATATCTTGAAGAAATGTCCCTGTGTAAAATACAGTAAAATATTGTTACAATTTAATGTAACGGTTTTCTATTTTACTATTTTTTAATATAAATCTTTTGTAACATTATAAATGTCTTTACTGTCAATTTTTATCAATATAATGCGTCCTTGCTAAATGAAAGTATTAATGTCTTTTTTCCCCTAAAAAAATATTGACCCCAAATTTTGGAAATTTTGATCTGTAAGAATAACGGCCAGGATACCAGAATAGGCACTGAGTGAGATTTTTACAAAAATGCAAGATTCATATTCACACAAAACGCTGGCTCAATTATGAAGTAATTAAAAGCACATCAGATGTGTCCATTCTCTTGGTGTGATGTGAGCAAATCACTGAAATGGAGGTGTGTGTTGGTCTTGACTTGTTTGCATATTTTGGTACAAATTGTATATGAGGTAAAACAGGTAAACCTGCATCAGTGTTTCTTGTGCACCGTCACTATGGCAATCACTTTGTCAACTATCATAGGTTCAAGAATCATTCCTGCATCCCGGACACACATGTAATGGTAACTTAGGGGAGTCACTCCCACATTTTAATACGGTTATCACTCCCAAAACTTTGCAGTGCGTACGTGGCCTTTGTTTCTAACTGCAGACTCCCTCAACCTCTCTCTCTTTCTCTCTCTCTTCCAACGTTTTTTCCACATAAAGCTGTTTTTCATAAACTAGCCTGGAATAGCAGTCCCTGAGGCCGAGGCCTGAAACACTAGCTCTCTCTGAGCTTTCTCTCTCTCTGTGTGTGTGTGTGTGTGTGTGTGTGTTTGGAGGCTGAAACACTAGACTTTTCTGAGCTGCTGCCAAACAGATGCAGTCACTTGCAGTTCCACTAGAGAAACCTTCATGGCTCTTTCACTCTCATTCTCTTTATTTCTCTGCATCTCGAACCCTCTCTCAGATCATCTTTGTGCTGATTCTGTTTGTGACGGATTTTAAAAGAATGACGGTTTGTTGCTTTCTGATCACTCAACAGCTCTTGTAAATATTAGTCGTTCATACAAAATGAGTTAGATGTTATTTGTGGTGTTTATTAAGGCAAAACCCCTAAACCTCAAATTGAAATTAAAATTGACTCTTTACGTAGTCTTATTGTGAATGACTAATCAGGAAAAAAGTATTTGTAATCTTTCATCAAAATGCAATAAATTGCTTCTCTTCAGAAACGACTTTCTTTTTTAGTTAATGTCACCAAGTCGTCTTATGTTCAGACTGTTCTCCAAAAAAAAAAAAACGACCCTATAGGTCGTTTTTCAAGCACCTTATTACGACCTATATTTACGTTTTAAAGTCATGCGCCCTCTAGCTGGCGTAAAAATAATGACAGTGTCGTGTTACGTCTGTCGTCATGACGTATGACTGTCGTTACCAATCAAAATGCGTGTTCATTTAAATGCAATGTGTGGACTTTTTACACCATTTGTCCTATTTCCATTTAGCAAAACTAATTTTTTTTTATTAACGACTACACCTACCCCAACCCTAAACCTACCCTTAGTGATTTATAGTGCATATACACTTTATGAGCACATGCGTTCCCTAGGATTGAGCCCACGATCCACGAATATCTGTCATCTTGCATTGAGTTTGAGGTTGCCAGATAACAGAGTTTAAATCTTAAATGGTTACATTTTCTGCCCAGTGTTTTACTTAATCTTCCCAACCTGGCGACTATGAGTATGTGCTCTTTCTGCACTGAGAAAACACTGCTGATGATATGAAACACAGATACAGACACATGAAAGTTGTGATTTTCTACTTAAACGAGGCTGCTTGTGCTATTTGCTACAATTAAATTTGAGATCAAACCTTCTCAGTGACAAACTGTAATAAATCCAAACATTAATCTCGACTATATTGTTTGCAATTGTGGTTGCTGAATAAATGCTCTTACTCGACCTCTGTGCTTCAATACAAACATGTTTTGGAATTATTGAAATTAATATTAGGAATTTCACTATTTTTAAGAGAAACTTTTAAGAGAAGCATCTTAACTCTTTCCCCGCCATCGACGAGTTTTTACAGCTTTCCATGTTTTCACTGTAATATGCTAGGGGACGCTATTACACATCTTCTGAATGAGTACAGTATCTCCAGATCGAAAACACAGGCAAAGAAGAAGCAGAAACGAGTGATCTCATATGTAAGCGGATGCATCTGAAAAATATTGCGATCATTAACAATAAACAGGATATAAATCAAAACGACCTAATGTTACCGAGTGAAATGTCGACCCAGGAAGTGGTTAGGACTGTGCAACCTTTGGGGGTGTTGATGGAAGTGATCTAAACGCTGGTGGGGAAAGAGTTAAGGTTTTACCAGTAGAGAGTGTGTTAAACATAATAAATATATTGTTCTCTTGATTTTTGTGAAAAGGCAAAAAAAAACTTGTGATTTTAACCATTATCATGCATCCCTATTTTAGAAACTGCATAACAATGCCTTTACAACCAACTAAACACTCTAGCATTGTGGTGCCAAGTTTTGTAAACACTACTCATATTTTTTAAAGCATGTAAAAATCTAGTTTAGCATGCTTCCTGTCAGTTTTTAGCTGGGTTTCTGTCATTTGAAAGGGCACTGTAGGCCTCCGCTAAAGCCTGGGCCTGTCCTACTCCACGTTCCCCAGACCGGCTGCTTGAGTGAAGACGGTCCTAGATCAACGTCAAGAGCCGGGAGACTGTCAGCAGTCAATTATTAGTGCTGTGACAAACAGCAAGAATCTAGACGGGACAAACTCCTCTTCAAGCTCCTTATCTCATTTAATAAGATAAGAGCCAAACCACTCACACACACACACACACACACACACACACACACACACACACACACACACTGATCTCAGGTCAGCACAGAACAGCTAGTCGTTAGACTCTGACCTGTGTCTGCGCTCCCTTGTCAAGATGTTTGTTGTGTTTTGTGTATGTTTACACTCGGATGTTTGCTTGTTTTTAGGACTGCTGAGGATTCTGGGAAAAGCTTATTGGATCCTCTAATCATGTACTAGGTTTATTAGTGCGGCAGCGCTAAAGGATCATACTGATAAGCGCATAAACACGCACAATTCACATGCCCCAATTTCTAGTTTTATACAACATGGATAAACTCATGCGAAGCCTTCAAAGATGCGTATCCATGTGTAACTTCTTCCCCCATCCAGCTGTCACGAATGACAGTTCGCTAGCCCTCCGTGACCTCAGACGACCGTCCGACCCGCTGCAGAACTCACACTCATGACATCATTGAGCATCTGTGTGCTTCAACTACACAATACACAAAGAACTATTAGGGGGCGGAGTTTGGATCAGAACCACCATATTTCATTGGCCCGTGCATTTGGTTTCCAGCTCTGTGATTGGCTAGAAAAGGAACCCCAGCTTCCACATACATGCATGTTAGGTTTCTGGCTCCGTAACTGAGGGTCAAAGTGCATGTGTGTTCATGTATCAGTGTGTGTCTTCTGTCTGTTATTCTGTTTGTTCTCCTCCTCTATTAGTTGTCTGTTCGCTCTGTTCTCTTTGTCTAGATGTATGTTGTGTACTCCTCTCTTCTCTTCACTTTCCTTGGCAACAGATCCCGTCTGCCTTCCCCCTCCTAATTCTCTCTCCCGGCTTTTTTGGCAGAACCTTCTGTTCCCAGACCTCCTTCGGGCTCTTTCTCTTTGTATCACTTTCTTTCTCTTTCTGTGGCACAAAGTGGCATTTTTACATCACATGATCAGTTTGGTGGATCTCTGTAGCACTATCCAAAAAAGATTTTGGCATTTTCTGAAGAACAAGAGTGGTGCTGCTGTATGCAAAACTCACCACTATGATGCTAGTGTGTTGTTAGCATTGAAAAGTTTGGGGAAGATTTTTTATTTATTTATTTTTTCAAATTAATAGTTTTATTCAGCAAGGATGCGTTAAATTGATTAAAAATGTGCGTGGTTCAGGTACTCTCTACGTTATGGGGACAAAATGTCTGAAATCCTTGTCCTTGTGGGGACATTTTTTGGTCCCCATGAGGAAAACAGCTTATAAATCATATTAAATGACTTTTTGAAAATGTAAAAATGCAGAAAGTTTTCTGTAAACCCTAACGCTCAAAATAATTAATTGGTTTTAGTAGGACAAACTTAAATTAAACAAATTAGTTCAGTCAAATCGAGTTTTATGAGTATTTAGAACTTTCTTTTTCTTTCAAGTTCACAGAACTGATTTATTTAAGTAAGTAAACTGAACTGTTTCATTGTTTTGAGTTTTATGAACTTGTTTCTTTTAATTTAGACAAACTTAAGTTTAATTGAAAGTGGACTGGGATTTCTATTTCCCAGCATGCTTTGCCCATGGCACTCCAAAGGGAGAGTAAATGCTAAAATTAAGTGTTTTATATATATATATATATATATAATATATATGTGTGTGTGTGTGTGTGTGTGTGCAAGATTAATGCTAAGTGGGAGATTTAGTAGTGATTAATGTTTTGTTATACTAATTTAGAAGAGTTTCTGTTAATGTGGGTTTTTGGAGAGTTACCATCAAGGTGACAAGTGATTCATGTGGCTTAGTTTGAGAACAGGTATATTAAATGTTTTATATTGCTGTACTCATTCAGCAAGTGCAATACCATGATATTGTTAACATGTTAGCAAATTAGCAAGTTAGCATTTTCTGAATTAGCTTGTTATAGCTAGCCAAGTTTTTTTTTCTTTTCTTGTTATAGCTAGCTAAGTGTACACTAATAAAAATGCTCACATTGAGGTCACATGAAAATTTTAAGTTAAATGTTTGAATTAGTGTACTCAAACATTTCAAGTTAAGAACAATTAAAATTTATGAGTACAAAATTGAAATCTGCCAGTTCTGCTTACTTAAACTTTGAATTTCTTAACTTAAAAATTTTGATTGCCTCAATTTTTTTGAGCTTTGCCAACTTATTCAGGTTTACAGTGCAAGTTTAGGGTTAGGGGGTAGAATATACAATCTGTACAGTATAAAAATCATTGTCTATGGAATGTCCCCATAAAACATGGAAACCTAATGTGTGTGTGTGTGTGTGTGTGTGTGAGTGTGTGAGTGTGTGTGTGAGTGTGTGAGTGTGTGTGTGTGTGAGAGAGAGAGAGTGTTTTATACCTGGTATCCTGTGCAGCCCTTCACACACTGAACTATTGTGAAGCCTATTTAACAGTCACATCCTGTCTGGGTCATAGGGTGTTCTGAGGACACACTCTCACCCACATACATACAAATGGATGCACATCCTGCTGTATCTCTCCAGATTCAGCCCTAGATAGTCTGGGGAGTGTTATCAGTGTATTTCTCTGTTTGTATTGCATAAGAGTGTGTTTATGATGTAATTTATTGGCCTTGTGCTTGTACTGTGTGGAGAAAGACAACCACAGTGATCAAACCACAAGTGTCAACAAACTGTGTTTATTTTTATTGACACTGAAAGGTGATGTTTGTTGATGTGAAATTGCACACCTGTGACTGCCCTGAAATGGCCCAAATCACATCACCTGCTGTCTCCCAAAGCTCTAGGGCTTTTCACTCTGCTGTTTACATGCCTGACTTCCTCTCTGCCCTCAGGAGCCCCCTACTGGACAGAGTTAGAATAGACTTCAAATGCCTGTAAGAGGTAAACCTCAGGAAATCATGACCAGGTCACATTAAATGGCGAAAACCAAAGAAAAAAAAATGCAAATTTATATTTAGCATAAAGAAAATGATATCTTCGTTTTTATGAATCATTGCATGTTTTTACATAATTACATGGAAATTAAGAATATTTCTCCATTGAAGTGTTCAGTGGGCTATTGTGCATAAATTGCAAATAAATCTCATTCTCAATGAAATGTATTATTTAATATATAAAATATATAATATATATTTATATAAAATTATTTTTAAAAAATATGATTTTGTACACTACTGTTCAAAAGTTTGGGGTTGGGAAGATTTTTTTATTATTGTTGTTTTTGAAAGAAGTCTCTTATACTAACCAAGTCTGCATTTGATCAAAAATTCAGTTAAACAGTAATATTGTGAAATATTATTAAAAAATTTTGAATATATTTTAAAATTTAATTTATTTCTGTGATCAAAGCTGACTTTTCAGCATCATTACTCCAGTCTTCAGTGTCACATGATCCTTCAGAAATCATTCTAATATGACAATTTGATGCTCAAGAAACATTTCTGATTATCATTCATTTAGAAAACCGCTGTGCTCTTAATATTTTTGTGGAAATTGTAATACATTTGGAAAAAAATTCAAAAGAACAGCATTTATTTGGAATAGAAATCTTTTATAACATCTTTACTGTCAGTTTTGATCAATTTAATGTAAATGAAAAGTAGTGTGTATAAAAAAAAAAATCTTCTTGAATTTGAATTAAAATGTGACCTTGGCAGGCTTTTACAATAGAATATAATTGAAAAGAATAGAATAAAACCAAATGGAGCAGAGTAACACAGAACAGAATAACAAATTCCAGTTCCTCAAAACAAATTATGATATGTCTTTAGGTGATTATTATCATTTCTGTATAGTGATTTGAGAAACATGGTGTAATTATTATTCGACCTTCTCAATCCTTCTCTGTCTGTCTTTCTATCTGTCTTTCTTTGTGGACTAGGATCCTCTTGGGGTTCCTTTGAGATCTGATGTGCCCATCCAATCAAAAGCTTGTAAAGAGCCCAAATCACATGTCTTAAATAGCCAGGGTGTATCGCGCTGGTGTGAGTGTGTGTTAAAGCTATTTATGTCAAAATACTGATGGAGATGCTTGGATTTATGTGTGAAAGATGCATCTTTATTTTTCTACTCTCTTGTCTTCTCTCTCTCTGCTTATGCGTGTCTCTTTCTCTATTCTCTCTCTCTCTCTGTGTGTGTGTGTGTGTGTGTGTGTGTGTGTGTTGGCAGACTCTGGCTGCAGACGGGCACACAGATGGGTGACAGGCTGTGCCGAAACCAATCTCACACACCTGCTCCTTCATACACAGACTTACACATGCATACATAGAAAAATGTACACACACAAATGCACATTGAAAAACAGCTTGCTTTTAATGAAATAACCTCACAAATGAGTTTACGTTTGCTGAGCTGCTCCCTAAAGCTCTTCATGTGTAAGTGCAGACAGATGTTTGTCTCGGCCGACTCTGTAACTCCAGAGCATCTGTAATCCAGCGCGCTCGCAATCGAACAGTACCGCACGTATACGGATGTCCTCCAGCTATGAGATATTTCTCATCGTGACACTGAGCTCTGGATGAGAAATAAATAATTAGAGCTGAAAGGAAGCCGGAGAATGATGACTATTGGCTGATAAATGAGTGCGGAGTGAGAAGGCGGAGGGGATTAGGGCGCTTTGGAACACTTTAAGAGCATTATGGATTAAAAAAAGGTCAGAATGTTTAGCAACATAATGCTAAACCTCTTAAGCGAAACCCAACTGCATGCTGATAAACGGGGACGGAGGGAGGGGGCGAATAAAAAGTGGCTGTATGGGGTTTAACATCTGTTTGGGTCAGAGAGAGACGTGTTTAAAAGACACAGAGAGAGTCGTTTTATAGGCACAAACATACACGTACTTAAAGTCTCATATCTCATGTCTTTATAAATGGTAATAAAAAGGACACGTGTGGACATCTACTCAATCCTCATGGTGAAACTTCATGCAACGTGCACCAAATTCCATTTTGACAGCTGCAGTGGATAATGAAGTTTTAACATAAAGTTCTAAGAATCAGACATAAGTTTTGGTCTGTTTCTCACACAAAGCTGTCAAATGACTTCAAAAGTGTTGAAATATAGTTTACAATTGATATGGTCTACTTTTATAACACCTTTAAGGTGAGTTTTTTAAGAAAATATTTTCTTCAAAAAATCACATAAGAGAGAAAAGTTTGGGTTTTTTAAAAGAAATTACTACATTTAATCAGCAAGGATGCATTAAATTAACCAAAAGTAACAGTAAACACATTTATAATCCTAAAAATACCCCTCAATTTTAAATAAACGCTGCTCTTTTTAACTGTCTATTCATCAAATAATCTTGAAAAAGTACAGTATCACAGTTTCCACGAAAAATATGAAGCAGCACAACTGTTTTCAACATTGATAATAATCAGAAATGTTTCTTTTGCAGCAAATCAGAATATTATAATGATTTCATGTGGATCATGTGACACTGAAGACTGGAGTAAAGACTGGAGTAAATTCAGCTTTGATCATAGGAATAAATTATAGTTTAAAATATATTAAAATTAGTGCTGTCAAATGATTAATTGGGATTAATCACATCCAAAATAAAAGTTTGTGTTTACATAATATATGTGTGTATTGTGTATATTTATTATGTATATATAAATACACACACATACATGTATATATTTAAGAAAAAAAAAAAAGAAAAAAAAAAAAAAAATTAAAAACAAACATTAAAAAAATATTACTGACCCCAAACTTTAATAGTGTGCATATATGTATGTGTGTGTGTGTGTGTGTATGTATGTATATATATATATATATATATATATATATATATGAAGTTGGGGCGGTGTTTGAATGACTTAAAACTTTAAAGAAGAAGTAGTTAAACAGGTATTTTCCCCCCTTTGGTTGTCTCTTAACTCACCTAACTAAATAACACCAAAAGCAAAAGGTGCATGAAGCTGCTCTAGATGAACAGCATACTGTATGAACATAATTTGTGTGTGAGTGAAGTCAGTTTGCAATGTTTGCAGTCTGCACCGATCTGTGTGCATGTGTAACTTTTGACACTGTGTGAAAAGATCACAAATATGCAACAGGTTTCATCTAGAGCGAGAGACACCAACTGCCCTCGTTTGTAGCAAAAGTCTCATTTACAATACATGGACAATAGGTCATAGGTAAAAGTTCAATGACAGTATTTATTACAAGCCTCGTCGTTACAAGCCTGTATGACTTTATTACATTTCGTTGTATTGATAGTAGAAGGTATGACGGCTGCTTTCATGCTCCAAAATGACAAAAAAGTGGCGCTTTTGAAATAGCAACACCAGCCAGGGCTTCTTTCGAATTCGTAACGAATTAAAATGGTAGCTGTTGCTCATGTCGCCAGAAATCTCCAACACGCATCGAGACTGAATGACGGTCGCTGTCGCTCTCTTTTGCTCTCAGTCTGAGCATCAATGAGCTCAAACAGGACTGGGATGCTGTTTGCCATGTGAAACACAATCTACTGTACACATTTTCCAGCCGTGTTCATGGGTTTGGGCCTATGTTTATCCTGTGTGTATGTGTGTGTGTCGTCAGCTAACAGGAATGTGTGTACACCGCCAATACTAAGATGGCTGCCAAAGACTAAAATGGCTGCCAGGACTCCAGAAAAAGAGAAAGAGAGAGAGAGAGACAGAGATGGAGACAACATGCTAAATGGAGAGAAAAGAGACTCGTCTCGCTCTTTCTCCTCCGTTTAGTCTGCTGTTCTTTTGTTTGTGCGAGTGTGTTTGTCCTAATCTCTACACACTCTATCAAATCGTGCTGGCATGGGCCAGTGTGTTCCCTTATCACCTACAACCGCCCGATAAACACCTCCACAAACACACATGCACACGCAGCCTGACATAAACTGTGCTGATAACGCACACTTTCATGCATATGTACTCGTTTCTCATTTTCTCTTGTGTTCACACAGGTTGAAAATATCCGCTCTCAATGTTGTTGTGTCCAAGTGCCTAAACATCACTGAACAATCCAATCTGAACAGTAATAATTGAATATGAAGTATTTTCTGCCATTTAAATGCATCTTTTTCTCTTTGTCTCACTGCAGAATCTGGGCAATCAGACAATTCCAGTCAACAAGGAGACTCAGATATCAAACCCCCACCAAACGGTGAGAAAAAAATCACAGACTTATTCACTATTATACACTACTGTACAGTATTCATTTTCGTCAACATTTTTTCACTGAAGAAAACAAGACTATAACTAAATAAAAAACAGTTTTGAATGACAAAAACTATGACAAAAATCTATTGACATTTTCGTCAACAAATAAAAACGAGATGAAAATGTTAGGGAGGGACGATTTGGGAAGAGATCCAGTCAGAACTGATGTCTTACACTGCATGGAAGATGTGTACATTTGAAATTTAACGTGCTGATCTACCTCTCAGGACATTGGAATACACTTGCTGTATGTCTCATAAAACATTCAAAAATGTAAGCGTCTGGGAGAAAGAGAAGAGCAGACATATGGATAAATCTGAAAAAGCGTAACACAAAAGAGAGCTCCATTCAGTCCGGTTTTCTGTGCACACAGAAAGCCACCTCTCAGACAGCGTACGAGTACTGAACTGAGCTCTCTTTTGCGTCTTTCCGAACTTGAACGGACAAATACACACAAAATTGTCAAAATGTCAGTTTTGGTGAGTATTCACGTAAACACAGTCTGTTATGTCTTAAGTGAACATAAAAAATTGGGAGAATATTGAATGTGTCAGTGAATTGGATCCCTGCATTCACCCTTAAAGGGACCGCAGCCTAATAACCTGCTGCTGTCTGTTGTATATTAATCAAACAACAAATCACTCAGTGTTCTTGACTGAATAACTTTAATAACTTTATTAAGGATTAATCTACATTTAATTTATACAAATAAATGTCTACTTGAAAGAATGAAGAATATTGCAAGTTGTTATAAAGAATACATATATCATTCATTAAAAAGACCATGATCTTCTTTATGAGAAGTAGCTTTAATTTTAAGATAAATAAAGACATGATATATGTCACAACAATTAAATCTATATTTAATTGTATTGCATGTTCAATGCATGTCCAAAAATGTAATTCATGTTAACAGGTTAATAGATGTTTTCTTCAGGAGTATATGAGTTTTTAAATTTTACATTCTAGAGAAATGCTTAATTGATGCATTACAATTTAACTAAACCCATTAGATTTTAGTCCACTAAATCTACTGTAGATTTGGTCGACTAAAATCTTAAGATATTTAATCGACTAAAACTAGACTAAAACTAAAACAATTCAGATGACTAAAATATGACTAAAACTAAAAGGCATTTTAGGTAAAAGACTATGACTAAAGCTAAATCAAAATTTGCTGTCAAAATGAACACTGCTACTGTCCAAAAGTTTGGGGTTGGGGTACATATTTTAAAATTTATTCCTGTGATCAATTTTCAGCATCATTACTCCAGTCTTCAGTGTCACATGATCCTTCAGAAATCATTCTAATATGAGGATTTGGTGCTCAAGAAACATTTCTGATTATCAAACAGTTGTGCTAGATTTCGTGGAAACAGTGAAGCATTTTTTTCAGGATTCTTTGATGAATAGAAAGTTCAAAAGAACAACATTTATTTGATATAGAAATCTTTATAACATTTTAAATGTTTTTACACTCACTTTTGACCAATGTAATGCATTATTGCTGAATAAATGTATTAATTTCTGGGTCTTACTGACCACAAACTTTTGAATGGTAGTGTATTACAGCAATATCACATAAGCAGTGTTGGACTGGAACTAACTGGCCAAATCTTATCTGAAAAACAACTTACTTAATATTAACTAGTTATTTATATAAATAATGCATTATAGTCTGATGCGTTATGCGTGTGATACTGGTCTCTTTAAACATGCTATAAGGTTTCAGTTGATTGAAGCATGTGCTTATGTTCATCTCTGCAGGACATCTGAGTTTTCAGGACTGCTTTGTGACTTCAGGGGTGTGGAACGTAGCCGAGCTGGTACGAGTGTCTCAGAGTAAGTACTGTAACACACACCAGTGCTTTCTTGAATCTGCAGAGCCACGGCAACAAATACTGTTTTTAGCTGAATTATGTTGCTCGATTCATGAATGAATCGTTCAATTGTTGCGGTTCTTATTAATGAATCAGTGGAACCGTTTGGTAAACAGACTGAATCAGAAGAGTCATTGATCTGAATCGTGGAATGAATCAATCAAATAACTTCCTCACTGCATCATCTCAGATGACTCACCCGCTCACTCAAGTTATTATGTCTGATCCAGTCTCTAATTTGTAATGGTAATTTGTAAGGTTCGTGTATCATTAGAGTTTCAGAGTTTTGTTGTAATGGTGTTTTAATTAAAAAGACAGCAAAATATCATAAAATACTATAGGGAAAAAGCGGTGTTGTTGTTGTATCATTAAAATACTATTAAGATTTTATTTTTATATTTTCCATTTTCATTTTAGTTACATTTTTAGTAATTTTGTTGTTTTTTGTCATTTTTATTAGTTTTAGTTAGTGTCGATATAGTTTGAATTAATTTTTATTTCAGATTTAATTTTTGTTTACTACTTAAAGTTAAACTAAATGAAAATGAGAAATGTTTCCTTGGCAACTATCTGAAATAAAATAGTTTTTTATATATTATATTTCAGTGAATGTTTGTATTATATTAAGTAACAAATTTTGTTTTTAATGATTTTTATTTTTAGTTATACTAAACCTTGAAAAAAAGTAATGCTGGCGTATAGCAAGTTGTAAGGTAAAAAAAAAGGTACAAAGCTGTCACTGGGACATTATCCTTTCAAAAGGTACTAATATGCACCCTTTAAGGGTAAAAAAGGTACAGAAGTATATCTTTTGAAAGGGTACCGCCCCAGTGACAGCTTTTGTACCTTTTTTCTGAGAGTGCAGGGTAGTCTGCAAAAAGTGAAACACTGTAGGAAATACATCTTACATTCATTTAGCATAGATTCATTAGTAACTTCTCTCTCAGTTCGATTTCTAAGTTTTGCATTTCAGATTTTACGCCTTTAGAAGTTTAATCTTCAACATTTTTATCTCTTCTGCAGCCCCAGTTGCAACAGCATCAGGTCCTAATTTCTCACTTGCGGATCTGGAAAGTCCCAGTTACTACAATATCAACCAAGTAGCACTCGGCAGACGATCGCTTGCCTCTCCTCCTTCCACAAGGTGAACACACACACCCATAAACCTGCTGATTGTGCCTGTTTCAGCCTCTCTTTAGTGGAAATTTGATCTGTCTCGCTCTCCTTTTTGTCCTTCCTTCTGTTTTTCCCCTTGTCTGTCGTTCTTCTGGCGCTGTAGGTCTGAGGTGGAGCTGTACGCCAGTCTTCCTCGGAGGTATTCAGTCTGTCACAGTCTTCTGTATCTCTGCAGCTTTTCTGTGTTTCTCTCTGCCTGTCTACAGGAACCTATCACCGGGGCATTGAATAACCTTTCGGTCTGTTTTTTTTTTTCTCTCTGTAGCTCTAATAAGCGTAAGTCTATAGATGACAGTGAGATGGAGAGTCCTGTTGATGATGTCTTCTACTCCAGTCGTTCTCCGGCCGGCACCAGCTCCCAGTCCAGTGGCTGGCCAAATGATGTTGATGCAGGTGAGCATCGCTTTTACACACATATACGGCTTTTACACTGAAACGGTGCTGATGCCTGAGTCTGGTCTCGGCTGTGGGCTGTGCGAAACTGTTGCAGTCAACTTTGAGCATCAGCCCACATTTCCACTAACTTGAGAGCTGTACAAAGACTTAAATTACTATGGTACAACAGAAACTGCCTACAAACAGACAAGTGTTCAAGACAGGATCCTGCATGACCTTAATAACTCTTAAAATCTCCTAAAATCATTTAGATTAAGGCCCTGTTTACGCTAGTGCATTTTCGTTTTCAAACGCATAAAACTTTTGCTACGGTTACGCCTGTTGTTTACACTACTCCGGCGTTTTCGAAAGTCTCGAAGAGACCCGAATTTAATAGATGGAATAGACGGAAAAAACATGATTATTACACTTTTTTTTTTTTAATAATAATCGCACTAAGCTGAACAAATTTGTCTAGATTGCTTATGATCTACTCTTGATGAATTATGACAGTGTTTACTTTATTATGTTTATATTAATTTTTGTTGTAGATGGTTGTAGTAGTGAAGCTGGAAGTAGTAAAGCAAAGACATTTTATGGACTTGTTTATAATTAAAAGTCCTGCATTATGCATAAAATCTTTTATTTTCTGGTTATTATTGGTATTTTCGGTTACACAGTAAACTGTATATTGCATTTAATTTAAATGTAAACTCTGCGTAGCTTCTTTCTGGGCAGTTTTTTACAGGAAAGAAAGAATAAGAACCAGGGGCCAGTTGCATAAACATTGCCGCTAGGTTAAGACTGTGTCTTAAGAACTAGTCTGACGAACTAGCAATTAGTTAGGGCTTTTCAGATTCAAATTAGACCAATCTACCTTTTTATGCAACTGATTTAAAAAAATGTATGATTAATTTTTTAAGAAAAAAATGAAATGACTAAGAAGTTTATGCAACCGACCCCAGTCTAAAGTCTTAAAATACATTTAAAAAAATCTGTTATCAGAACCAAATATCATAAAAATAATTTAAAAATAAAAAAAAATTCAAAAGAATAATTAAAAAAAATTATGTGAATGGATCACAACCTTATAAATTCTTGTTTATCTAAAATCTAGTTTTATTTTCCATGAGTTCAGTCAAACTAAGTTGTTGATTTGAAAACTATACATAGTGAGAACCTTTAACTGGCAACTGACATCATAGCAGTTAGTGTTTAAAGACAATCAAGGAGCAAGTCCCAAAGAGCAAGAAGGTTTTTGAGTTCAGTGGAAATGTGCGGAATGATTCCAGATTGGGCACCGGCACCATGTCAGTGGAAAAGGCATTAAACACACCATAACCTTCATGACCTTCTTTCATGTTAACAATTCCCTTCTCCAGTTGCAGTACAGCACCATTTGACGAGTGTTCAAGAGAGGAAGATAAAACATGAGAATGATGGCGTGCAGTTTCCATACCATGGTTAGAATACACACTACACACACTTGCACATGTACACAAGACAGGTCAGTGTCAGGACAGTAGTGCATCAGGTGTCAACCACACAGCAGAATACAAGTACTGCTTGCTTAGTCTGTTTTTCACCCCTGTTATTGATTTGTCTGTTGTTTAACATCATTGAAGTCACTTAAAATGATAATGTTCAATGTTTGTTATTCATTATAATATGAGAGGTTTAGTGTCGATGAAGGGTGCTTTAGCCTTAATGATGGGCTTTGCGGGTACGTAAGACACTAAATGATCACCATAGTCACAATCAGCAAGTTGTGTTGGAAGAACCCAGATGGGACAGTCGAAGTCAGAGCAGCACACACACAAACAAACATGGAGAAAAGGCACAACACAGGTGCACCTTCTGTCCATGCATTAACCACACACTCACACACACGTATACACACATACACACACTCTCAGTCTGTGTTCTGGTCCCAGATGGCTCTTCTGTGTATCTACAGTAGTGGGAGACATCTGCTCTGCGTTTGTGTGTGAATGTCATAATCAGAAAGCAATGCTTTTCATTTTTTCCCCGTGATGTCCATTTATTATGTTAGCGAAGGTTTCCTGCACTAAAATTATTATTTTAGTTTTACACGTCATTTTTTTAGTCTCTCTTTGACGCTTACTCCATGTTAACCAGTCAAGGTTTGGGTGGTTTGCATGCAGTTATCTAGATGTCATAATCTACTACCATTCAAAAAGTTTGGGGGTCAGTAAGATTTTATTTATTTATTTGCGAAGAAATTAATTAAAATTATGCATTAAATCAACCAAAAGTGACAGTAAAACATTTATAACGTTACAAAATTGTTAAATTTCAAACAAATGCTGTATTTTAAACTTTCTATTCATCAAAGAATCCTGAAAAAAAATGTATTAAGGTTTCCACAAAAATATGAAGGAACCATTTTTAACATTGATAATAATAAGAAATGAGAAGGATCATGTGACTTTTTAATGGTTGTGTAAGTGCACCATTAATTTCAATTAATTAATTAATTTGAAAAATACTGGAGGGTCTCAAACGACTATGTAAATTAAACTAGCCGGCCTTAGTTTTTGTAAATGTTTTGCGCTGGGAATCTATTTTTATAGTGCATCAAATTCTTATTTCAAAAGAACCAGGAGGCGAGAGTGTGTTGTGTGCATGTGTACACATTTTGTGATAAATATACATATACAGACTTAACACTTTCACACGCATTTGCACACTCCCACACACGCGGGTGTTCTCTCTGGCACACACACACACTCGCATACACACATGCGAGAACAAACGCACTCAAAAGTGCACTGAGAAAGGGGAATTAAGCTGAAATGGGATTTAATGCCTTGTAATGTAGAGAGGAAAAAATAGCATCAAACTGAAGTGAAGTTCAAGTGTGTGTATGAGTAACACTGAGCAATGGGTGCCAGGAGGACTGTGTGTGTGTGTGTGTGTGTGTGTGTGTGTGTGTGTGTGTGTGTGTTCTTTGGTTATCTTCCAATTATGAGCCATCCCTGCTCTGTTATCACTTTCTCCTGCAATTTCTCACCTTTTCATGTTATTTTCATCTCTCTTTCATCTTTCTGGTGATGGATTGAACCAGTTGAGGTGTTGCTAATTTAATAGTTAAGGAACACTTACAGAAGACTACGGTTGGGTGGTATGACGCTATACACTGTGCGAAGGTAGAAATGTGTCAACGTTTATACAGCTACAGGCTATATTTGCATGGCTATTTGTGGACAGGACTGCTTTACGTTATTTACACATTAAGGGCGGCAAAGAAATGTGGAGGAATGTGAAAATACAAAGCAGGACATGAACCAAACAAGCCAAGATGAGGAGTAACTTGTTTTTTAAAGGAGTAGTGAAGCTGAATTTAGTTGTTTATGGTCGGCAAGCAACGTCGCAACTTGTCCACGGTGTGTGTGCATATCGGCTGTTTTACAGTGTGGCTCATCCAGATTTTAGAGTCAGAACTATCATTTTTATAATATTAATTGTGCTGTTTTTAAGTCTTTTAACTTGTGTTTTTGCACTGATAAAATGTATCATTCATTTTTTTAAATAAAAAAAATAAATAATATTATTAAATATAACAGTATGTTAAAAATATTAAAACTTGTCGATCAAGTTCTAAAATAAAAAGGGAAAATAATCAAATATGATTAAGTATCTTTTATTTAATTATTAGATCCAAAAATAAACATTACCGAATAATTATTAGTTATTAACCAGTATATATTGTGAGATATATATATATATATATATATATATATATATATATATATACTTTTACAGTAATATAAAATATAAATATAAAATATAAAAATATATATTTTATAAAATATAAAATTTTTTATTAAAGTTTTTGGTCATACCGCCCATTTTGATTTGTTCCGTTCATCAGGATTGCTGGTATTAAATTGAGAAGACGGACAATTACCTCGAAACAAGTGAACATGCTCATTTAGTCTGTCATAAATTAGTCCCCTCCCTTCAAAAACCAAAAAATTACTTAATTAGTTAAAAGTTAGTTAGTTGAGCTAGTCAGCGAGTGTTTGATTGGTGTGTGCTGTGCCCTGCTGCTGTTGTTGTTGTTGACGTGTGGTTTCTGGCAGGGCTGTCCTCTCCTGGGTCTCTAAAGAAGCCAGCGGGGAAATTCGATTTCAGCGCCCTGTCAGCACAGACGAGGTCCCCCCGAATGGCCTTCACACACCACCCGCTGCCCATGCTGGCAGGCGTGAGACCAGGTGAGACAGACACACTCCAGCAGGGAGAGAGAGAGAGAGAGAGAATGGAGGGGGAAAGGAGGGATTTAAAGTATTAGATTGCAGCGTAGGCTTCTGATTGGTCCAAAAGTCCTATTATGGCACCACACTAGTCCAAAATTGCCCTCAGTGGCATTTGATTGGCTCTAAACAGTGGCGAGTTATTGATGGAGACCTCTGATTGGCTGGGCAGAGAGACAGTGAGAGTAAGGAGCTGCCACAGTTCATGAACGACCCCATCCATCCATGTACCCTCTTGCTCTCCATCTTTTCCTCTCTTCTGTCATCATCATTTCATCCACAGCTTTTCCCTCCATTTTTCAAGTGTGTTTGGTGGAAATGTCCTCATGTTTCCTTGAATGTCTGACCTACATTTTATTAATTTTATTTAATTTTAAGCAAATTATGTGTCACTCCAAGATGTTCTGTGAAATCTGACGTACATTGGAGTTTACAACTCTTGTTTGGGTTGGGGCCAAGTATCGATTCTTATCTGATTTGAATGAATTTCGGTTCTCTTTAACAGTTGTTAAATGTGCATTCTTCCACCGTTGTGGATGAAAACCATACTCTGACAGTGTTTCCCGCACAACTATTTAGCTGTTTGTGCCTCTTCTAAAATCTACAGTGTGAAAAATACAATGTGAGCAGTGTAGTCCAATTCCCAAACAAATGAATCTTCTGAGTCGGTTCTTTTTAGTGAACCAAAAACAGTTATGAATCAGTTTAGAGCAGTTGGACTCACTTGCTGAATTGCAAGTCCTGTTTGACTCCACGATATACCAATAATGCTGTGATATATTGTACTGAAGGCTTGTAAGACCATTTTTTGTTCCATATTAGTTTGTCTCAAGTCTGTTGCAACAGTAAATGCAGGAAGAACTGTATTTCTTTTTACCCACAAAATTTCCTCTTCAGAATTACTAAAAGAATCAATAAGGAATCGGAATTGTTAAAAGGATCCAATCATAACCAGAATCCTACTGAAAATATTTAATTTAATGTAACATTTTCCACCATTTCCAGAACATTTGTACATCTTTTTGCGATAAATGGTGCTCATTTTATCATTAAAGAACAGCGTTCAAAATGTCAGAGAGTTGAGTTCTGGATTCGCTGATTCGCTTATTTTGTTCTCATTTCAAACATTCTCATTTCAACTCCCTTGTGAATCACAAGAGACTATTTGCGGTTGAAGAAAAGAGAAGGAGAGGGACGGAGACACAAACGGGAGAAGCCATGAGGGAATGTTTAGAAAGCTTCCCAATGCGTAACAGATGCGTGACCCAGAGAATCGTATAAAAACTGTACGTTTCCCTCTCTCCGTTTTTAAAATTAGCCAGCGAGCATGTTGCTTGTTATACAGGCATGCTGTCATTCATATTGGCACAGGACAAAATGTGAGTGAGAGCGTGTGTATGTGGGGGATGATGCTCTTATCGGGCTCTTCTTGGCAGACATGTTCGGAACGCCATGAAAATCCCGTCAGTAAAACGATGATATTCAGAGGCATTAAGACTGCACTCTCACAGGCCACTCAAAACGTCTCCATTCCCACCCAAAGGAGAGCAATTCAAAGCTCCCCTCCGTGTTCTCCCTGATGTCCCGGATGTTTAATCCCATCCGATGGCCCTGGGAAATCGCAGAATTCCTATCCGTTCGGGTCCGACTGCAGCCGGCGAGGCCTAATCAAGTAAAGGTCAGCGGGACAGAGAGCTGCGGCGGCTTTAAATGGATTATATGTGCGTGTGATTATGGAAGTTTTTCTCCGGCAGACGCTTCTGGTTAGGGTGTTTATGTAGAGTCGAGACAGTGGAAAAAGCAAGGTTTGCGTTAGGCCGGGGGAAGAGGGCAGAATGCGTGCATATGAGAGAGACTGTCTCGCTGCCGTTTCTAATGCGTTTGTGTGAGTTATGGATGGATGTTGGCCGCTGTTGTGAAAGAGATACTGTGGTTTGCTTTTGTGAGTGATGAATAACTCTTGTGGAGATTGAGAAGATACCGTTTTTGTTTGTGTGTGTGTGTGTGTGTGTGAGGGCGTTTATGAGTGCATTTGTGTGTGTGTGTGTGTGTGTGTGTGTTTATTGGCACCCCATAGCGCCTGGCTCCTGCCCAGTACCTAATGAGATTAAGAAGCACCAAAAAAAAAAAAAAAGAAAGACTGAAGAAAAAGAGGGAGTTAGAGATAGACAAAAAAAGAGGGACAGGATGAGATAGATAAAGAGGAAAGAGAGGATGGTGGAAATGGCATTTAAAGAAACAGTATATCCAAAAAATGAATTTCTGTCAACATTTACTCATCCCCATGTCTTACCAAACCTGTATGACTTATTTTCTTACGTGGATGACAAAAGGAGACGTTACTCAGAATGTCCCTGCTGCTCTTTTCCATATAATAGAAGTGAATGGGGAGCTGCAAGGTGCAAAAATGTACACTTTTAATTTAGTCCATGGAACTTATGTGTGCTTTATTTCTTTAAGTCTTCTGAAGACATACACTACTGTTCAAAACTTTAGGGCCAGTAAGACTTTTTTTTAAAAGAAATGAATACTTTTATTGAGCATTAAACTGAGTGAAAGTGACCTATTTGTACCGTTCTTTTGAACTTTCTATTCATCAAAGAATCCTGAAAAAATGTATTAGGGTTTCCACAAAAATATGAAGCAGCACAACTTTTTTAAACATTGATAACAATCAAAAATGTTTCTTGAGCATCAAATCATCATATCAGAATGATTTCTGAAGGATCATGTGACACTGAAGACTGGAGTAATGATGCTGAAAGTTCAGCTTTGCATCACAGGAATAAATTACATTTTGAAAATATATTAAAATAGAAAACAGTTATTTTAAATTGTATTAATATTTCATAATTTTGAGTGTATTTTCGATCAAATAAATGCAGTTTTGGTTAGCATAGGAGACTTCTGAAAAACATTTTTAAAAAGAATCGTACTGACCCCAAACTTTTGAACAGTAGCGTATGATACATCCATTGAAATTTTAAGTAATTTACTGAGAATCTTTGTCCTACTTGGTCTAAAGGCACCATTCTTAATTAAATGAGTCTTTAAAGAGGGTTTTTTTTTAAAGATCCTATTCACTTTCATTTTTATGGAAAACAGCAGCGTGAACATTAGGTCTCCTTTTGGGTTTCATATGGGTGATTAAATTCAAAATGTCAATTTTTAGGTGAGCTATATCTTTACGGAAAGGACATTATTTTTAGGGATGAGTTTGAAGAATTTAGGTTTATATGCACACACACACACACACACATACACACACACACACACACACAAATGCTAATATCCCTAATATCCCAATACACTGTGTATCTCACACACATATATCGCTCACTCTTTCTCTCTCTCTTTCTCAGGGAGTCCGCGTGCCTCAGCCTCTGCCCTTCATTTCCCTGCTCCCTCCATCATCCAGCAGTCCAGTCCATATTTCACCCACCCCACCATCCGCTATCACCACCATCAGGACCCGCTCAAAGAGTTCGTCCAGTTCGTCTGTGCTGACGGCTCGGGGCAGCCGGGGGCACAGGTAACACACACACACACACACCATCATCATGATTCAAAACAGCACCAGTGGATGGGACACACACACACACTGACACACATCTCTGCTAAAGTCCCTCTCTCTTTCTCCTTTCTTCCTTTCTCTTTCTCTCCATTATCTAACACTTGACAGTCTCCGTTTCTCATGTTTTGAGTTTGATTTCATCCTCTCATTCCTTATAAAGTGTCATTAAACACTAAAACATATTTTTCTAAACAGATATGGTCGTGCTAAACAATGATTGCATGTTACATTTTTAAAATTAAGGGTTCATCATGTGCATGTGACGTAGAACTTAAAAATGATCTAAATAGGGGTGTGGGGACAAATTATAATCAGTTCAGTCATTCAGTTCATTAAGCATCTGTTTTCTTTGCATCACTGCAAAGCTTAAAAAAAACAAACTTGTTATATTTCCCCAAAATAAGGGGAAAATTTATGAAAATCACAAAAAAAAGCATAATAAATATAGTCCTTTCAACTTGTGTACTATATCTGAAGTCATACACTGTAAAAAAAATTATTTTCATGATTTATCACATTTTTTCTTTTGTCAAATCAACCTAGATAATTAATGTGGTTCAGATAACATAATATTTTGAGTTTCTGTTGATTAAACCAATCGCCTTCATTGTATTAACTCAAATTTTTAATTTAAATGAACTCAAAATTTTAAGGCAACCAGGTAACTTACGTTTTTGAGTTAAACCAACAATTCTTTTTTACAGTAGTTTGTGTTAGGAACAGACTGAAACTGTTCATTTATTCACTGACAAAATCTTGCCCTCCATTGTCTATAAACATTTTAATTTTAATTTTTTTAGATTAAACGCAGGTATATATGAGATTTGAGGGATGGTTTTCTTTGAGTAGCCAATGAAATTTCAATCTGTTCCTCACACAAAGCTATTGTATGTCTTCGCTTGAAATATATTGCTGTTATGATGCTTTTATGTCCTTTTCGGTGCTCCATTCACTTTTATTGTATGAATTATAGAAAATAAATATTTAATTTAAAATAATTATAATTACATTAAAAACATTATTAAAAAATAATACAATGATTAATGAATTATTTAAAAAAAAATTATTAAAAAGTAAATATATAAAGATTTAATATTAGTCTTATGTAGGTTGGAGAGAATTGCCTTTTTGTTTTATAAATAAAACACAGTAACATGATTAAAAAATGTGAGACTGCAAATCAGAATTTTAAGGGCGGAGTTTAGCACAAGGTCAATTGGTGAAATAGATGTAGATGTAAGTTTTTGCCTCTTTCAAAACTGATCCGAACTAAAATTTTATATGACACTTTAATAACTCGGTGTATGTGTGTATGTTTATTAAGTTTTCAGTGTCTTTGTACGTTTGTAACATTCCAATCTCATCTTTTGTGATTGCACGCCTCCACATTTCTGTATCTGTGTGTGAGTGTGTGCCTCTTTCACCCCCTCACCATCTGTATGTGTGTGTGTGTGTATCTGCAGCCTAACGGGAGCGGTCAGAACAAACTGCCCAGCTCCTTCTTACTGCCACCTCCTCCTCCTCCGGTAGCGCGGCCGGTGCCGATGCCCCTCCCCCTGCCTGAGCACAAACCCAGCCACACACACCCCGAGAGCGGAGTCGGCTCCCCGGCCTCGCCCTGTAAGTGTCCGCTCAAGCACCAGACCCACCAGAGCCCTCGAAATCGCCCCATTACCGCTGCGCTGAAACAACTCATCAACTCTTTGAGTGATAGGGCCACGATTAGCTAAACATACCCTACGCAAGTACACCAACGCAGACAGTTCTAGCTACGCAAGTTTAATTTCACCAGTCGCTGCGTTCCAAAAATTTTCAGAGTGCATAAAATATCGTCTGCTATGGTCCATTTTCTCTTAAAGTTATTTAAACTTTTTACGTTTATATGGAGCCCCGCAAAGGACATACAAGAAAATCGTGTGCATGATTTACTAATTCGTTCCCTTGATTTACTAAATCCTGCGTATGATTTACTAATTCGTTCCATCGATTTGCTAAATCGTGCGTATGATTTACTATTTTGTTCCCTCGATTTGCTAAATCGCGCGTACGATTTACTATTTCGTTCCCTCGATTTGCTAAATAGCGCGTACAATTTACTATTTCGTTCCCTCGATTTGCTAAATCGTGCGTACGATTTACTATTTCGTTTCCTTGATTTGCTAAATCATGAGCACAATTTACTAATTCGTTCCCTCGATTTACTAAACCGTGCGCACGCTTTATAAATCGAGGGAACAAATTAGTAAATTGTGTGCATGATTTAGCCTACAATTTTTTTCCTGTGTGTCATGTGCGGGGCTCCGTACGTTTATATCTTGCTATCTGGATAATAAAATAACAGGTTTAGTGGTACAGATATTTTAAGGAAACTCTAGCACCCCCTTGAGTACTGAAATGTTAACGCAACAATAACACACACTTGTATGTACAATACCAGACTAAGCATTCCTGTCTGCATTTGCATACTTGCGTAAAGTATATTTCTGGCTTTAGATGCCCTGCTCTTCTCCATCTGACTTTTTTCTTTGTTCATTTTCCTCATTCAGTTCCCTTTTCATCCTGCTTTTTCATTTATTTATCCGATTGCAATCAGTCACGGACTTTTGCAATTGAATGGGGATGGAGACACTTTGCTGCCTCCCATTGGCAAAAAAATCAGCCAATCATTCCCATAGATCAACCTCCCTCCTCATCGCTCTCACTTTTCATTTTTCTTTCTTTCTTTTCTTCCTTCAAGAGATCAAATTCAGGGCAGCTGGCATGGACTCCAAACAAGCAAACAAAAAAATGACGCCCCACATTAAGCGCCTTTCCATTGACACATCAAGCTAAATACAAAAAGGAAATGTGTGTAGACGTGCAGGTGAAGGGATTTGTGATGTGTCTGGCAGTGTGTGAGAGCGGGCGGCACTGGGTTGTGGGTCTTTGCTTGGGATGTGTGTGTGTCGGGTGCTGTCCGCAGGGCGGGTGGGCAAAAGGAGGAGCCTGGTCCAGCAAAAACTTTCAGAAGACCATCCCTTCTTTTTTTCCCTTCTCACACATGAATGTTCTTTTTCTTACTGTGTTTTCTCATTCGTTCATTTCATATCTATGGAATGGTGTATCAGTTCTCAACCTGTCGTATCACTCCATTTTTTTTTTTTTTACCTTCCATCTTTCAGTGCTTTTACACACAACAGCCTTTTTCAGTCATATTTTAGACAATCACACACACACACACACACACACACACACACACACACACACAACACACACATTCACATACTTGCAAACATGCTCAGTCTCATAAACACATCTTATCTCATGGAGTCCACTCCGCACAACTGCCCTGAATTTGACATTTGATTTTGAAAGTGAATTTAAATTTTATTTTTTTATTTTTTATTTTTTTATTTTGCTGTTTTCAACAATGTTTGATTTTTTTTTTTTTATCCCCCCTCCCCTCCATTCAAATCGTCCTTACCATTTTACACAACTTTCCTGAATTTAAAAATTAAATTTGGAAGTGGATTTTAGAATGTTTGAATTTGAATTTTAAACTGAAAGTTTATTGTGAATTTTTTCCATTCAAATCCTCCCTCCTACTTCATACAACTGCTGTGAGTTTTAAATTTGAATTTGAAAGCCCAATGAATTTTTAAATTTAAAATTTTGGTGTTTTTCAACTGAAAGTTGAATTTCTTTTTTTTTTTTTTTTTCGCATTCAAATCCTCCCTTCCAAAATGCATTTTAATCCACATAAGCCATTTACCGAAAAGCTTTAGCACTCCTAAGCAGGCAAATATAGTTATCATGACTCCAATGAAAATGATACATTTTCTATAAATCGGGTTGATGCTGGTATAGCACTTAATACTGTTAAAAATGTGATTTCTACACAACCAGCAGCTTAAAACTGAATTGAAAAAATATATATATATATTTCAGACATATTTTAAGCACTCATCCTGTCTGCCATTGGTCCAAGGACTATAATACCTAGAGAAATCTATCCATTAGCATTCCCATTCATCTCAGTGGCAGTTTTTTGGCTGGTGCACTTTCTAATGTTTGATTATGGGTTCTCAGCGCCAAGCCCTTCAATATTGACTATCCTGAGCTGTATCATTAAAGGCAGCAGAAGACAAACTGGCGGTGCTAACCAGCCAAACCTTGACTCTTTGGTTGGAGTCGGACCGCATTTCTACGACCCCTTTTTTTTTTTTTGCATGTACTAGCAGTTTATACTATTTTAGAGCACTTACTATTCAGTTCTGCATTTGTATTATTCATTTTCAGGAATTATTCAGTTGTTTAATTGTTTAAATTTAATTGATATATTGTCCTAACCATCCCCTAACTCTAAACACAACCGTTGGTCACCCTCTTGAAATATTTAACCTAACTTGTAATATATGAGGCCCTATATTCTGGTTTTAAATTAGGTTTTGATGGAAAGAAAGACCTTAAGTTATTTTTCAACACGGAAGCAAGATATTTTCTGTGAATGTACGACACGAGACTCGGCACTTCTCGTCTGGTGTGTGACCGACTTAACAAAGTGCAGTAAACGGTAAAACTGTTTGCGCTACAAACTAGTGTGTTTATTAGTACATTAATAAATTAAAACAATACAGAAACAAATACCAGTTTACAGTCAGTCGGCATAGTGAACTGTTTTTGCACAGCTAAAATAACTGGAGATGACCATTAACCATCAAATTTAAAATGGTCGCGCCTGCTCTTACGTTAGAAATTAGATGGAAAGATAATAAAAATGTAATAATTTCTGTGGGTCTAGTCTTTGCATCTGTTTGTTTTAAGTTTAATTCAGATCTCCTGTGTTCGAGCATAATTGACGGTAACATTTAAGTATGGGGAACACATATTCACTATTAACTACAACTTTTGCCTCAATAAACTCCTAATTTACTGCTTATTAATAGTTAGTAAGGTAGTTTTGTAGCATTTAAGTTTAGGTATTGGGTAGCATTAAGGGATGTAGAATAAGGTCATGCAGAATAAGGCATTAATATGTGCTTTATAAGTACTAATCAACAGCCAATATCCTAGTAATATGCATGCTAATAGGCAACTAGTTAAAAGTGAGAATTGGACCTTAAAATAAAGTGTTATCAAATTGACTAGGTGGCGCTGTCACAAAAAAAACTAGGGTCCTAGAAATGCGGTCCTGAAACTGCAGCCTCTGGTATTGCAGGAATATAGTATCACTCAAACAAACAGATTGCAATTCCATATAGTGCCAATAGTGCACACTTCAAGCCACATGTTTATTTTACATTTTAGTGCCAGTAATTAAAAAATGAGCTTGAAATTTTTACAATGCAAGTACAAAAATCACAGCTGTGAATGCTGACAGACGTGTGTGTGTCCCAGCAGCATACCCAGCGCCAGGCTCCACAGCTTCCAACAGGTTTGTCGGCATCGGATCACGGGACAACAACTTTCTGAACATCCCACAGCAGACTCAGGTACATGCAAACACGCAGACTTACTTCAGGGACATGTGTGGCATGCTGTTGATGAGCCTTCCACAGACAGTATGTGTATAAACAACCGGGAAACATGTTTACAGTAAATACACTTTCAATTGAAGCTTAGCAGGCAAGCGGGGAGCATTTTGTCTGTTTTGATTTCACTCTCGAACACACATTTCTGCGTTTAAACCCTCAGGCCTGCTTGTCTGGTAGGCTTCTAATGAAAGTGTATTTACTGTAAACGCATGTCCTGTTTGTTTATACACACTGAGGGATGAGTCTGTGGTAATCAGCATCATGCTAAAGATGCGGTGCGTAGACATTAGGTTGAAAACCCCCCAGAATATTCCTTCAAATTGAAAATAGCAGGCTCTTCAGTCCATCCATCAATCATGTGTTTTTGATCAGCGGGCCTGAGCGCTGTTAAGTGCGTGTGGTTGGTAGCAGTCTAGGCTCTCTGGGGGTTTGCTGCTCATGTCAAATGGATTTTGTGGCCGTGTTCCCACTCGCACCAGCTACAAAAACCACAAGCACTAACACTGAGACCATACACATGGAAACAATCGTTTCCTCCTCCTCACTGACTCCAAAACCAAATGTCTTATGATTCATCAGATTTATTATGTAAGTAAGTATGATGTTACATTGTCCTCTTCTTTGTATTGTAAATGCTGCATACACATTTAGACACTTGCAGGGTTCAAAACACACTTTTTAACTCATCTGTTGATGGTGGGTAAATTTAGAACATTAGCAGTGAAAATCTATTTTTCAATACTTCTAGTAAGATTTTATACACTACCGTACGAAAGTTTGGTGTCTTAGGGCCAGATTTACTAACAGCTTGCGCCAGCGCAAACCCTCTTTCGGCGTTAAAAAACTACTGTCAGCATTTACTAAAGACACGCGGTGAAAAAATAGTGCTGAAAAGGCGTGGACAACAGTTATTTTTGCGGCTGAACTTATTGCATTTGTAGGAGTTTTCCTTTCAGATGCAAAATTTATGGGAGGAGAGTATTTAAATTATTCATGCAAGGTGATTTACTGAGGTTTGCACTAATCAGTTTACTGGTATTTGCACCATTATTTAATGCCCAAAAAGCATGTCTTAAACCAGACGCTAATTTGCGCTGCTCTTGGTAGATTGCGTTGGTCATTATGGAAATTATCTGGCTGCATCTGTTTGTTTAATTTGCATGTCGTCAGTAGATCACACGCAGAACTTTTCACTCCAATCAGCACTTTTATGAGATTGCGCTCTCAAGTTAATTCGCCCTGTTTAGTAAATCTGGCCCTTAATGTTTTTGAAAAGATTCTTCTGCTCACCAAGACTGCATTTATTTGATCAAACATCATAGATCAAACAAACATAGTAAAAACAGTAATTTTGTGAAATATTATTACAATTTAAAATAACTGTTTTCAAATGTGAATATATTTTATGATGTAATTTATTCCTGTGATCAAAGCTGAATTTTCAGCATCATTACTCCAGTCTTCAGTGTCACATGATCCTTCAGAAATCATTCGAATATGCTGAGTTGATTTGAAAACAGTTGTGCTGCTTCATGTTTTCATGGAAACTGTGATATATTTTTTTTCAAGTTTCTTTGATTAGTAAAAGTTCAAAAGAACACCATTTATTTGAAATATTTAATGTATCTGAAACATTATAAATGTCTTTACTCTCACTTTTGATATATTGAATGCATCTTTGCTGAATAAAATTATTAATTAAAAAAAAAACCTTACTGACCCCAAACTTTAATATATACACACACACACACACACACATATATATATATATATATATATATATATATATAATATAGCTTTGGAATTATGTAATGACAGTACAGATGAATGTGCAGCTCTATTATATATGAGATTAGTCGTCTCTGTCTCTTGGTTAAACGCCACCTGTCACAAAAATGTGAAGAAGACCCATTGTGATTTTCTTCCTGTTCTTGTTCTGGCTCATTGCAAAGAATATTCCACATATGTGCCGCCACATGGAGCTCTGCAGGGAAAAATCCTTGATGAATCCTAGTGAACTTCTGGTTATAACGTTTCAACTGAGGAAAAAAGTTTAGCTCAACTTCAGCTCACAGTGTGGGTCATACTGTGGTTCTCACTATCTTTTGTCATTTTTAACTTACTAACTGGCGAGTAATATAGTTTTTACATATTGCAGGTGGATGTGCTGTGACAGACTGGGTGTTGATCTAGTTCACATGTGTTAAAAGTACTTTTAACATGCAGATCTATGCAAGAGAGAAAGTCTGACATACTGAGGGGAGAGAGAGAGAGTGTCACGTCCCGACTGTCTGGTTGCCCTCAGCAACCAGACATGATGTCATAGGTTGTTGAACATGAACTTCAACCGGAGGGAACTTAAGAAAAAGGATTGACACTACTGGCGAGGATTACAGCGAGAAAGAAACAAAAAAAATAATATGGGTCCCACAGGGGTCCGTAGAATTTAGAAGTTAAACTTCCTGTAACTCAAAACATCAATAAGTCTCGTTTTTCTCTTCAGACACCATCATTGTTTAACCATTTGTTTTGCCAGAGGAAGCGGTGACATAAACGCAGTGACACTGAGCTCTCTGAGCTGGTCTGTATAGTATGAGTGTTCAGCAGTGTGTCCACTGGACTCTAGTGGTTATTCTGAGAACTGTCACTGTATTTCCTCTGAATTGTGTGATGTACATTGATAGAAACGTCAAACTTTAAAGAAATGGTTCTCTCAACAATGAAGTCAAATGTATATACTGTACTTGCCTTCATGTCATTCCAAAACCACACGACTTTCTGCCTGAAACCTGGAAATGTCAAGGAATTTTCCAAGACTGGAAAAGTGTTTTATATAAACTGCACTACCTTTCAAATGTTTGGGGTTGGTAAGGTTTTGTATGTTTTTGAAAGAAGGGTCAAGGGCCAATGCTATTAATATTGTGAAATATTATTACACTTTAAAATAACTGTTATATTTTAAAGTGTAATGTATTCCTGTGATCAAAGCTGAGTTTTCAGCATCATTATTCCAGTCTTCAGTGTCACATGATCCTTCAGAAATCCTTCTAATATGATGATTTGATGATCAAGAAACATTTCTGATTATTATCAATGTTGAAAACAGTTGTGCTGCTTAATATTTCTGTGGAAGCTCTTTTTTTCATGATTCTTTAATGAATGGAAAGTTCAAAAGAACACTTATTTTAAATAGAAATCTTGGTAACACTACTTAAAGCCTTTATATATAATACATTATAAAAGTATTTTTAATGCATTAATTATGCCTGGTAATGCACCTTATAATGCATTAAATGGTTTTATGAATAATTGTAACCACAGTTATAATACATTGTAACACTTGTGTTACGCCTTTAGAAAGTATAATGCATTAAAATACATGACAAGAACCAATTTCAGATGTCACAAGAAATCTGCAAATATTACAATGCATTTAACATTGATTAAAATTATTTATGAAATTATATGCATTTATGCATTATAACGTACATTATGAATACCTTCTTAATGCCATATACTGTACATAAAGTGTTACCGAAATCTTTTGTAACAATATAATTGTTTTTGTCACTTTTGATCAATTTGATGCTTCCTTGCTAAATAAAAGTATTAATTTCTTTAGAAAAAAATTACTGACCCCAAAATTTTGAACGTTAATTGCATTTAAATCATTATTTACTGATAACTCTCTGCTGAAAACCCTGCACTTCAGTCTATGTATATTCAGATATTGCACATTTGTAACTGCAAACAAAATTTTCCTAAATATGTTCCACGGAAGCAAAAAAGTCCTAGGTTTTGAATGACATGAGTGTGAGTAAAATTAACATCATTTTCATTTTTGAGTGAACTACTCTTTTAAGATGAATTGGTTAGAAATCTCAGCTATTAAGCAGGAATGTGGGACTGAAATAAGGTTTATTTAGTTTGTTTCTGTTGAATTTTTATAGTGACTCACCTTCATTTCCTTTTTTTACAGTCATGGTTCCTTTGACAAGACTTTTCATGAACACACAGACAAAAATCCACAATGAAAACTGGAAGTGGAGTCACGAAGCTAAGTATGGAACTTTCCCACATGCCCCCCTGTAAAGTCTCACTCACTCACACACAAACACACACACACAAATACACACACAATTCCCAAAAACCTGGCAAATCTGGAAAACTTCAGCATTACCCTGCCAGTCTGGAGAGCTCAGAGAACCATCCAAACCATCCAAAGCAATGACGACCCAGCTCTCGACGTCTTTGTTGTGTTCCTGAGGCATCCAGCACATTGACCAATCCCGATGACCTTTTTTTAATTTGTTCATACATCCACCAGTCATATGCCATGGTGAGGAAAATCCATCTCTTCCCAGTCAGAACTCTATTTGGAAGTTGAACTCATCGAAAAGGGACATTTGAAATGGAAATGGAACCTGGATAATGTCAATCACGGATGCGTGTGATTGGATGGAGAGACTCGGCGGGAGCCCTCTGATTGGCTCTGGATTTGCTGATCTTGGTGACGGCCTCCAGTGCAGTGTGAACTCGACATCCTCTCGCTGTTTACCCATTGACAAGCAATAGACTGTGAGCGAAACAACAGATAACACTAACTGTGTGCAATTCACCTAAACGTATGCACTATATGATTAATGATAAGGGATGACAGATGCTTTGGCCTTAGATTTGCAATGTGGAGTCAGGCTACATGTGTCTAAGGTAAAACACACACAGATGAGTACCAGCAGAGCAATAGAACACAAACACACCGCACTACACTGAGACACACATCACAGCATCATATAGACCGCTGATCACAGGAGTGGGAAGGGTCAAGCACGAGTGACCTTAATGTCCAGCTTGTGACTCAAAGATAATTTTTCATTTTGTAGTGTTTATGAATTAAAAGGCCAGTGATTTGAGTCATTAAATTGATTCGAATGAACTAGAGGGTTTTGGCACATCCATCGCTGACCTCTTCACTACCATCGATCAATCTGAGTGGTTGTGCATCAGTATCTTACAGTCGGCCCTGAACACAAGGGCTTCATCTTCTTTACTTTGAGTTTGGTTTTGCAGTACATTTTTTGGTGGATGTCACAAAACCTTTCCAGGTCATATTTCACCCCATATATATATATATATATATATATATATATATATATAAAGAAAGAAATATGATGATTTGAAAAAAGCTTATTTAATTAATAAATAATAATTATAATTTTAATGTGAAATTATTTTCATGATGATTAAGCCACCCCCCCGCCCCAAAAAAAAATTCCTCATCACCATAATGCAAATATAATAATAAAATTCTCATTACCGTGTTGTGATGCAAAACATTTATTATTTATTTATTTATTTTTTATTAAATAATGATTGCAATTTGTTTGCTTATGGATGAAAATGTACGGAGCCCCGCACATGACATGCAGGAAAAAAATTTTAGGCTAAATCGTGTGCATGATTTACTAATTCGTTCCCTTGATTTATAAATCATGAATGATTTATAATTCAAGGGAACAAATTAGTAAATCGTACGAAAATTTTGTAAATCGAGCGTAAATTTAGTAAATCAAGTAAATTTAGTAAATCGAGGGAACAAATAGTAAATCGTGCACACAATTTAGCAAATCAAAGGAAAGAAATAGTAAATTGTGTGTAAATTTAGTAAATTGAGGGAATGAAATAGTAAATTGTGCGTAAATTTAGTAAATCGAGTAAATTTAGTAAATTGAGGGAAGGAATTAGTAAATCGTGTGCAAATTTAGTAAATTGAGGGAACGAATTAGTAAATCATGCGTAAATTTAATAAATCGAGGGAAAGAAATAGTAAATTGTGCGTAAATTTAGAAAATCGAGGGAACGAATTAGTAAATCATGCGTAAATTTAATAAATTGAGAGAAAGAAATGGTAAATTGTGCATAAATTTAGTAAATCGAGGGAACGAATTAGTAAATCATGCGTAAATTTAATAAATCGAGGGAACGAAATAGTAAATCGTGTGTAAATTTAGTAAATCAAGTAAATTTAGTAAATCAGGTGAACTAAATAGTAAATCGTGCACACAATCTACTTTTTTTCCTGCATGTCATGTGCGGGGCTCTGTAAAAATGTGCTTAATTGTTGTCAGTGCAAAAAATCTCAATAACCCAAAAATAGACTTAATTTTCTTTATTAATTTTTAATTTATTTCTTTTGATTCAGTGGTGAAATTAGACTTTGACATGTTTTTTGTGACATTCGCCCCTTCACTTGTGTTTGTTTTCTGGTTTTTGCGCGATTTTAGTTTGCATAACGTAGCCGCTCCTGCCCAGGCAGATCAGACCGCATGTGGAATTGTGCTTTCCAAAGTGTTTTTTGTTTTTAGAATAACAGGTTAAGAACAAACGGACAATCTCTAGTTTCCCTCTTCGAGCTCCATTAACCAGATGTTTGGGGTCGCTATTATGTCGACAGTGCTCTGCCCTTCCTACCATTCAATCTCCATCACTTTACAGTTCGTTCATAACGTAACCCTCACTTTTTTCTCCACAACTCAGTTTTTTTTTGTTTCAGTTCACCGGTTCAGCCTGACTCACAAGACAATCTACGTATGGCTGCCATTTCATTTAGCCTATCAGCACAGTGGTACATACATACACAAACATTGCACTATGACACACACCCACATCATTAAAGGACAAAGGGAAACCTTTAAACTCAAACCCCTCTATCAAACACGATTTTATAGTATGCAAATGTACATTGTATTTAAGTTTTAGATGAACTCAAAACAGAAAATGTCATTTTCAATACAAACACTCGAAACCACTGACCTCACTAAATAACTGGACTGCCTGGCTGTCAATCACATGTCAGGGACTCTGATTGGCTGAGAGCTGACGATTTCATCATCCACTTGAAACACATCAAAGTGCCTCGGTGTCCCCTTTACATGCAATTCAGGGTCTTCACTTCATGTATAAGCTACAGAAAATATGTACAATATGTATCATGGGCTTAGCAAACAACATATGAGCAACTGCAAACATCATATTTATAGATATACGTTATCCAGAACATATCGTAATCATACTGTGTATATATATATGGACATATGTATAGTTCTTCCGCTGTGAAATTAGCTCTATGGCAGTCTAGTTATTTTTTGATCTTTAACCCGAGTCAGTGAGGTCATCGGAAAAAAAACGTCCAAACATATTAAATCCACAAACATCAGATCACCTCTTCAGAAGCGCAGGTGTCCAATCAGGTCAGTGCGGATAGATCAAAAACGGACACAAACACACCTTCAGAACAGAAACCAATTTTTCAATTCTCTGTTGAAAAGTGTTATTATTGAGAGAAAAAAAGCTATATGTGGACTGAGCCGTGTGCAATGTGTTGGGTAGATATCTGTGTTTGTCTTCAGATTTTTAAGAAAGTGAAGCAAGTGAAAAAAGACAAAAAAAAAAAAAAAAAAGTTGAAGTCTGCAAGCTCCTGGACTCTAAACATGAGGGCCACAAAAAGAATCCCAGTCTTTGTAAGCGTTGGGGAATTTCATTTTTACTTTTCATTTATCTTTTTTAATGTTTTATTTGTAAGCTTTTGTTTTTAAACTATTTTAGGGGTGGGGCTGAAGGAACGATTTTACAAAAGCAAATGTATTATGACGAAAAAAGAAAGAAAAGAAAATACTGGTGCTTCTGTTACTCATAAGCGAATATTACCACACCAGAACGACTGTTTCTGATGAGACAAGTTTTACGAACCTCTGTTTCTCTCTTCTTCTCTTTTGTATTCACTAAGGGGGGTTCAGATTTTTATATATATATATATCGGTTCTGACAAAAGGCATTTTACTACAACCTTTAAGAAAGCAGTGCCCCTTCTTACTCCTTCAAATGTCCAGATTAATGGTGCATTCAAGTCATGTCAGGAAGATCGTATTTATGAGTCTTTATAAGTGGAAAACATGGAGCAAACAATCAATGCAGTGTCTGTATTTGGCTAGCTAAGTTGCACATACAAGATACAATAGTATTGCACAATTACACAATAATATATAATGACTCAGTTCACAGCACCTTCATGATTTGAATAAAAATCAAAAACACACCTGAGGCACATTCTTTATTTGTCATTTTGTAGAAATAGTTAATGCTGCCTTCACATGCTATCTGAATTATCATAAATATGAGTTTCCTAGTCGGAGATTGGACATGAATGCCCTCTCAAGTCATATTTACTATTGGGAAACTTAGAGATAATTTGGATACCTGAGTTTCCGAGTTGGGCAGGTCTTAAACTTTAAAGGGGACCTATAATGCCCCTTTCACAAGATGTAATATAAGTCTCTGGTGTCCCCAGAATGTGTCTGTGAAATTTCAGCTCAAAATACCCCACAGATAATTTATTATAGCTTGGCAAATTTGCCCCTATTTGCATGAGGAAAAACACGCTGTTTTTGTGTGTGTACCTTTAAATGCAAATGAGGTGCTGCTCCCGGCCCACTTTCCAGAAGAGGGCGGAGCTTTAACAGCTCACGCTTCGGTTACTCAACAACAACAAAGCTGGAGAATCTCACACAGCCAAAATGACGATTATCAGTAACGGTGTTCAGCCATGTTAATCACATATATGATTAATCATTTGAAGGATATTGTGTGTTTTATACATGGCGAAAATAGCCTGTATTTGACTGAAATTGCAAGCTGACTATCTAGATAGCACAGTGAATGTTTATGGTTGTCAAATGGGACGCTACATTTTATTCAAAATTAAATATCTTCAATACATTTTGGCTTTAATAAGATTTCCCCAAGAATATATCTGGTGTCCTCCATGATTCATATTCTTTCCGACAACAAAGCACTTGAAAGCCACAAGCTCGTAATCACGACTTCAGAAGTGGGAAGTAGGAAATTTCCGATAGCACATGAAGGCAGCATTAATACAACCTTGCTGTATTTTTTTATAAAGAAGGTACAACGGCATCATGCTCCACCCAAAGTGATTTGAATGCACCTGACGTCATAATTACAACTTCACAACTTGTAAAAACGAACTTCCCAGGAGGACTTGAACGCACCAAAACACCAGATGCAGAAAAGCATGTTTTGGTTGGAGGAACGGCCATTATTAAGTGTCAAGACTCAGAATACATTAGAGGGTTCGTCACAAGCAATCTGTTCACATTCGCTCCAAATCTCGGATTAATTTAGGTGAGATCGTGTCGATGTAAACGTGAGTAGGGTTTTGTCAGTCATAGTTTAGAGCACACGTGGTTCGAGACGAGAGGCAGAAACGCGCCACGGCCGCCCCATATCGTCCTGGAAACACTTCCTGTATGTAAATGAGCTCCCATAGTGTTCGTGCTGTAGTGTATAGGTGAGCATTTAAAGGTTGTCCCATTCAAAGTGCCTTTTGTTCACAGACACCATCTTGTAAATGATGAACACCCGTCTTTCCTTCTTCTGAGCTTTCTCAAGCAGTATACACAGTATATAGTACTACACGAAAATGGATGTGATTTCGTTCTTTTTATTGTACAATGATGGAAAAAAAAGTTAAAAAGACAAAAAAATTGGGTCCCTTTCTCTCCGTACCTCTGTCTTTATCGGTCTCTCGCTCTTGGCACTGTAGATGTCTATCCTTATCTTTCCTCCCTCTCCCTTCTTTGATGAAAGAGTTGGAAAAAAAATGTTGAACCTCTTTTTCTCTTGAGCAAGATGTTGTAAACTCTAATGTTATATCCCTGTCTGTATGCTTCACATGTTTATATCATACACATCTCTCCCTTCGGTCAAACGCAGTGGGCTCTGAGTAGAAACTGACCCGGGACTGTCCCGCTGACCCTTCCTACATCTGAGACCAGCAGTAACGGCATGTCTTGGGAAGCGGTGCGGTCTTTTTTGGCTGTAGGTGGAGAGCACTGGACCAGGGGATGCACAACAGCTCTGTCATGCTTGTTTGTCTTCTATTTATTTCAGTTTTATTCATAAAAACTGTCGCATGCGTAATTAAAGCACCTTTTTAGTGGTTGTTTGAGACTAGCTGCTTAAAGAACTTGACTGATGATTTGCACCTTATGCACGGATTTAATCAGGAGACATGATGCACTAAGAGTAACACGCCATGCATTCGATAGTATTGATCCAGATGTGGCGGCAGCTTCATTGTCAATGGCTTGGACTAGAAACAGACAGGTTGATGTTCAATTCCAGCTATAAGTTCAAAAGCAGCTGTGCAACATATTAATCATTATAGTAGATTTTTCAGCAGTGAACAATTTTTGGAGGAAATAGCATAAAAGATGCATAAAGGCCAAGGATGATAACCATT
Organism: Mylopharyngodon piceus; assembly: GCA_039654765.1. Taxonomy (NCBI): domain Eukaryota; kingdom Metazoa; phylum Chordata; class Actinopteri; order Cypriniformes; family Xenocyprididae; genus Mylopharyngodon; species Mylopharyngodon piceus. The sequence continues at coordinate 35,516,612 of CM077440.1, forward strand.
TATCATTATTGATAATTATAAAGTTTTAATAATCATTCTAATTATATGAGAATAGTGGAGCCCACACTACAACGACAGAGGAATGTTATCGTTGAAATCACTTTCAGAACTTCTTTCCAGCTAATTAACGATAACATTGACAGCCATTCAGATTCCATCCTGCTTTAAAAAGCTTGAGCATTTAAAGCAGCAGAAAACAAAACTGCAGCTCATGCATTAATAAACGGGCCAGTTGTTCAAAAGTATGCTGATTTCGGCTATCAGATTTGATCAAATCTTAAAAATGGGTTGTTCAAGAGGAAAAAAGGATTCACAAAATCCAATCTTGGTTTTGATCTGGATAAAATCATCAGTTGTTCCAAAAAATCTGGATTATACTGATCCCATCAAAAGGGTGGATTTCAGGAACAAAAATGTAATAAAACTTTAAAACTGGTCAAAAAATACAACATTTTATCATGTAATATACACATACATTTTTTATTTTGCTCTTGATTTTGCTCTTGATAAAGTAATAAATTAGAAGTAGACATTAGACTACATATTTAGCCTTTCGGTAGCCTACTGTTAAGTAAAAAAGAGTTTTCGGTACCATAAAATAATCCCCAAACAGCTGCAAATATCAAACAAAATACTCTATTTGATTTTTAACAAAGTTTCTCGGGTGAACGCTATGCGTAACTTTTCTGAGAGAATGCAAAAGCATTGAATTTTTTTTTTTTTTTTTCCCCACCTCATATTCTTTCCATCACCATGTCCCTTCAGAGGCTCTGTAGAGCACAAGTAATCCAGATTTGGTAATCTGAAAAAGTGTGTATCTGGATCAGGGTGATCCAAACCAATTTTGCTTTGAAAAACCAGCACAAAAGTGAGATAGATTACCTTAACCTGGATAGCAAAACATGGGATTTCCAAATCCAGATCATTCTAATCCAGATTAAATGTTTTGAACAACTGGTCCCAGAACGTTATTGTGTGTTGGTGTGGATGCTAATATAGTTGTCGTTCTTGGTGTGAACAGGCCTTAATTCAGGGTTGCATGAGCCATTCAAGCAACTGCCATTGAGATGCGAGTGTCATCTAAATTAAACTAATCCATCATGAATATTTAAATTAATTCTTGTATATTGATTTTCTTTTACATGCACACCATGCTCAAGTGATTAGGGTTAAGTTACCCAATTGTCTCCTTAAAAGTCAGTAGCACCGAAATCAGTATTATCGACCATCCCTCCATCCATACTGGCATGTGTCAGGATTATTAGTTGCATTTATTTATTCAGAATCTGCCCCGATTCAATCATGCACATGTAGCCGCATACATATTTAAATATCTAACCGCATTGTGTGTCTGCTGCCGATGTGTTTTTGATTTGCTTGTTTTTTTAGGTACAGTAGTTTAGCCAGCAACTCTGATCCAGTGCTGTCCGTCTCCGGAGCCCTTGGCAATCTGCATGTGTTATTTACAGATTCTTTTCCATTATAAAAAACTAAAACGTTTGTAAAGAGCAGCACCTGATTGAATAAATGATGTTCTTGACTGTACAAAGATCCTGGTATTGGTTTGTTTTATGAGAAATCACCAGCACTCTATAAGACTGTTCTTTGCAATAAGATTTTATTGATCCCAAGAGAGTTGAAGGTATAGTAAATCAAACTATTAATTACTAATAACAGGCCCACATGGAATCTGCAATAAAAGCATAATACTCTGTTGCACTGAACAAATTTTACCATTTTTAAAGCCATTCTCAGAGTCAGATTTCATGTAGGCCTGCTGATAAGTAAACAAAAGTGTTGTCTGGCAGTTTGGCTACTACATTATAGAGGAGCATTTCTGCGCTGTGATCGAATACAATGGTGAATTGCTGCCGAAGGCTCTATCTGTCTGCTGATCCTGCTGTAAGAGGTGAACGTTACAAGACTCGACTTCAAATACATGAACAAAGGAACCCATTATCAGCTTTACACTGATGTGCTTCAAGAAAATCTCTTTTTGACAGGACTTAAAAATCTGGCGGCGCAAAGTATCTTCGTGCTGGAACAGGTCTATGCTTCTGAAATGCAGCAAGCTTTAGCATGCTAAAAACCTTTGTTGCTGTATAAAGGTACAGGTTGGTCCTCTCATGTTATACAAGAAAATAGAAGCAGATCTAACGTCTATGGAAAATGATCCTTATTTATACTCGTGACATTTAAGTTTAAATAAGAAGCTTTTAAAGTCAACATGAAATTGACTTGATTTACATTCTTAAATCACGTTCTTGGTCTTATGCAAGGTTGGTAAATGTATGGTATTTTAAATAAAAAAAAAAAAAAAGTGCAATCTTTCATCAAAATAACTTGAAATGTCAGACGAGGAACAAATCCCTAATTTTTCAGTTTGTCTATCCTGAGACCCATTCTACATTTTTGTAGTTTAACTTGCAAATGCATCAGATTACAGAAGTAAAAGAGTTTGCGATTCATTTCATGTTGACTTTAAATAAGACAAACAATTTTTGTATTAGGACAGTCTTGTATTTCATGACATCCTCCATACGTGTACATTCATCACTCCACACGATATGGATTCATTTACAAAACAGCATCAATTCAGGTCACTTGTGTTGCTGAGAATGTTATTGAAATGCTATCGGTTGCTCTACTTGTTTCATATATTTTAATGATGTTATCACATTCATCAGAGGTGTGCGCTGGGAGAAATACAGAAATAGCTCTGGAATTTAGAGAAATATATAAAATCCTCCATTAGACATATTATTAGTCCTTTTTTCCGACTAAAAACAAACAAGCAAATGCGTATGCCTATCTCTAACCTCCTCAGAGCCCATAATACTACTATGACAGCGTTTGCTTTCAATTGATGCTGATTTAGTCAAATATTCCCTAAGGGAACACGCATACACACCCCTTCAACATGCTAGAGTGCATTCAACCCAAATGCCGTCAATTCCATTGGAATTTGTTCACCGTGTGATTGCATCCGCCCCATCCCCAGCCAGTCTGCCAGTCTCCCCTTGACTTGTAAACGCAAAGAAATAATGTGGGGAAACCGGTGTCCCGAGTCGATGCAGTGCTTGTGTGGTGGCGGGGGAAGGGGCACGCGGGCTCTCCACGACTCTCATTCGTCCTCGAAATTCTGATTGAGCAGGAAGTTGGCGGCCAGGTTCTCGTTCTTCTCGCAGGCGAAGTACGCCTGGACCACCAGAGCTTCTGAAAACCCCAGAGCTTTTAACTGAAAGAGAAAAACACACAGGTTAGATTCACTTCCCAACTGTACGACACAGGGTTATTATAGATAACTAAAACATTTTTGTTACTTGAAGTAAAACAAATGTTAACTAAAAAAAAGTTCAGCTAGGCAGGGACACAATTCTCATTTTCATTTAGTTTAAGTTGATGTCCTAAAATAAAATTAGAACTGAAATACAAATTAATAAAAACTATACTAGGGGAACAAAATTTTAGAATAATTATGGAGAAAGAAAAAAAAAAAAATTTCAAAGAAGTTGCAGGCTGCATGTACAAAAATACAGTAAAAACAGTAACATTGTGAAGTATTTTCTATTTGAATATATGTGTGATCAAAGCTGAATTTTCAGCATCATTACTCCAGTCTTAAGTGTCACATGATCCTTCAGAAATCATTCTAAGAGAGAGTGAGCCAATCAGCAGTAGGGGGCGTGTCCACACATGATGGGGGAGGAGAGAGAGAGAGCAAGAGGAAGATTGGAAGAAAGACTGTAGAAAGAGAGATAGCTGAGAGACATTACAAAAAAAGAAAAGCTCAGAGGAATATCACTGGAAAAAGAAGGGTTATGATCAGGCAAGAGCTTTATGACCCACATTAATATTAGAAAAGCTTTCCAGCGCTGGAGAGACCTAAGTGCAGGGCTCGACATTAACGCTTGTCTGCTTGTCCGGAACAAGTGGATTTTTGGAAGGGGCAAGTGAAAGAGATTTTTACTTGCCCGATCGGACAAGCAGCCTGATTAAAACATCAATAATAAAAAATAACTAGGGAATCACCAAAACACGAGAATGATTCTGATTTTATTATTTAATTTAGTGTAAGTGGCAATCAATAGTGGATAATATATATGTACTATAATGTACTGACGGTAACAAGGTTGCGATGTTGAGGCACACGCAGCCTCTCAAGGACAAATCAAAACAAATGAGCACAGCACACACAAAGAAACTCAGTTAACATACTGCGGTAAAAATTCAAAATGTGGAGTTTTTATATTTATAACATATACAGTTAAGCAACATCCAACGACCAAGAGTGCTGTTTTCCTGAATACCATCATGATTGAAAATGTGACACTGATTTTATACAACAGTTCAATAAACAAGTAGTTAAAATTAAATCACTTACATTTTAGACGCAATATTGACTGTTTTTGTTCTGTTTCGACAGTGAAAATAGTTCCAAACAAAGATCACAGCAGAACCACAGCACATCTCACAGAAACATTACTGAATGATTCAGTGTTTTAAACGAATCGGTTGAGTCAAAGATTCAATGACCCATTCATAAACAACTGCCTCATTCCTAAATGAATCAGCCTGTGAACTGATTGTTTGAATGAATGACTTAATGACTCACTCACTAAGATGATCACCTGCTGCCACCTACTGGCAGTTTAGCTTCATTTTTAAAAATGTTATTCTTTCCAACATTTCTTATTTGTATATTCAAACAATATTTAAAACAATCTAATTACATTTTTTAATGCAGTTGTAATTTTTCAGTGTAAATTATTTAATTTGACTGGTAACAGTCTTATTATTCTAATTGAATTTATTGATCAAATTTTAGAATTTAAAATGAAAGGTGAAGCATACATTTAATACAATTAGGAAAAAATGCCCTTGGGGTAAATATCATAAATATGCAGATTTAAATATGTCAAAGCTGATAGAACACTGGTGAGAATATTGCTTCAGAATAAATTATATTTATAACACAAAAATCCTACTTTTCCGTACAAGCAATTTTTTTACTCGGAAAAGTGAATGACCAATTTATTTGTCCGAAGGACAAGCACATGACAAAGCTTAATGCTGAGCTCTGCCTAAGCAGGAAGGCCTGAAAACGGACGCTGAGGTTGCTTTGTTTCTGCTCTATACGTGAGTAACATTGGTTTTGAGTGTGTGCTGCTGGCGACTAACAACCAACTCTTGCTTGTATATTCTTGTGTACTGTACATTAATTTTTTGTTCTTCCTTGTCGTTCGTTTGTCATTTTTGCTTTATTTTTCACGAAGCATTATTTTGCTTTGTTTCAGCTATGATAAAGTGACATCCACTCTTGCATTGCATGTTTGTACATTTTTGAGGCGGAGCAATGAATGGAGGGGTGTGTTAGTTTGGGTTGATTTCAAATATCAACAGATTCTCAGAAATCGCTTACTGCACCATAAAAAAAACTTATTCAAAATATTAATGAAAACTGTAATAGTATCTCAATGATACTAAAATAACACAGGTGTGACGCATCACAAACTAAGCTGCAGAAATGGGTGGAAGTTAATATCTAATCTATTAAGGTTATTTCAGGAGAACTGCATTCAAGCTCACCATAAGTAAACATTAAAATGGTTCAATATTGTAAAGGACCTCTGAAGGGCCAGACGTCCTGCTCCGTGGTGTTCACTCACCCTCTCGATGGCTTCTTTCTCCTGTTGCGTCACTTGGATGTAACTCCCGGTTGCTGCCTCGTCACTGATAGCACCCAGATCTCCAAACTCCGCCCCCTCTCCGGCTTCGCCCTCGTCCACCGGCGCATTCAACATCTGGATGAAGAGCTCCTGATGTTGGCTGATTTGCTGCCGTCAGGGAAACATCATCACATAGTGAGTAAAAGACACAAATAGACTCTGTGAATCCTTGACTGGAGAAGTGTGATCACCTGCAGTAGTTCGGGGTTCTCCTGGCCCAGCTGCTGCAGGAGGGCCGGCAGTAAGGATGGGTTCTGCTGGATCACATGCCTCATGCTCTGGAACTGCGGCTGAGAGCGCAGGAACTCCAGAGGGTTCTCGCCTAAAGCAACATAAAACACTCGTGAACTCATTGAATACTGACGGTTATTATAGTCAACTGAAACTGAAACTAAAACTAAAACCGAAAGAAAACATTTTTGTTGTTTGAAATAAAATTATCTTTAACTAAAATTGAATATTAGAAAAAAAAAAATATATATATATATATACAGTTTGATACGCGCTCTGAACCACTGATTCGAAACAAAAGATTCATAAAGCTTCGAAGCTTCATGAAGCAGTGTTTTGAAATCGCCCATCACTAGATATTGTTGAATAAAGTCGTTATTTTGTTTTTTTGGCGCACAAAAAGTATTCTCATCGCTTCATAACATTAAGTTTGAACCTCTGTAGTCACATGAACTGTTTTAAATATGTCTTTAGTAGCTTTCTGGGCATCTGAAAGTGTAAATTATGAGCCATCAGATGTTATCAAAAACATCTTAATTTGTGTTCTGAAGATGAACGAAGATCTTACGGGTGTGGAACGACATGAGGATGAGTAATTATTGACAGAATTTCCATTTTTGGGATAACTAACCCTTTGATTTTGTTCATTTTTCCAAGACTTCATTTTACATTTGCATTTCAAATAAATGTATCTTAATTTAAAGATGTTGAGATATTTGTATTGGAAAACAGGACAAAATTCTGCTCTGATTTAAAACCTTTCTAAGGTGTTTAACATTTGTGTAAGGGTGAATTAAAACATTTTAAGACAGAAACCCTGTATTAAGCTGTTTTCACCATTGATAAGAAGTGTCTCGTACTGCACTTTTGATCAAACAAATACAGTTAAAGCATAAGAGACTTATTTCAAAAACATTTAAAAAACCCCTCAAACATTTAAAAGTGCAGAGTGAGATTTTTTGTAATGACGGCTCCTCTCATTGGAAAGAAACACATGTATCTGAGTTAGCAGCTCACCTTCAGTGGGCTGGGTGTCTGTGGGGAGCTGGACTGGAGCGGGACGGGTCTCCTGCACTGGGACAGTAGGGATCCCCTGAAACAGCACACATCAACACACTCAGATTCACAGACATGCAGTGTTCATAAAAACACACACAAGATAAAAATAAGAACATGTGACCGGCATTATAAATGCACTTGGAAAGAAAGAGCAGAAGGAAGGCACACTCACATTGAGCAGATACTCCACAGCGCGGTGAGGGTTGTTATAACTGGCCTTGAGCGCAGCCACCACTTTACCTCTCTCATAGCCCATAGACATGATGTTTGTGAGCATGGCGTCGTACTCCTGACCTGTCACTACAAAACACATATGCATGAACATCTGAGAGATAAGGACTTTGGATTTCTCAACTGTATGTTTGTTAATGAACGCTTATTTACACATTTGCTGCAAATAACCATCCAGACGAGATTTTAAAAAAAAGAAAAAGCTGATAAAGGAAATGGTCTCAGCTTGATTTTCTAATTACCTAATGTTGAAGACGCATCTTCCCCATCAGCCACCTGACCTGTGCGACTGCAAAACACACAAACTTACATTATAATTAACACTTTATATGATCGAGGGTGCTTTTTGTGCAGCACAAATGCACCGCGACAAACATTAAAGTCACCATGAAGTCAAAATCGACAATTCTTGATTTTTTTTTTTTTTAATTCATATGCCCTCATAATCTTTAATCAAAATATCTTCCCCTCCCTCTTGCAGTGTCATCTCTTCTCTGATGATGTGTTTACTGGCGTGAGGGCGGGGCAACCTGTCACTCACATGAGATCCACCAATAGCAAACCACAACCATCCAATCAATTCCCCAAGTCCCGCCCTACATTTGTTCTAAATTTTTCATTCGAGATTATTATATATATGAATTATAATATATATTTCAAATATTAATATAATTATATATTAAATAACCATATGGTAAGATCTATTTTTGGATAATACAGTTAATTAATTAGTTTAACAAGGTACTTTATGTACTATTTTCTTCAGATTAGAACTTCATGGACCAAAATCTAAGATTACTTATAATTCATTAACTTAAGGACACATATTTTCACTCTCACATGAAAATAATGTAAAGCAGTCGTGTCCAGTCACGCAAATATATCTACAAGTATAGAAAAATACAGAATTTCTGAGAGGAATGATGGTTAAGTCTCACTCGTCGGGGCTCTGTGTAGGCGAGACAGTTGCAGGCGGGTCGTCTAAATGCTCGTCACTGGGGATGGGGATGGCTGCAGGGGCCGGAGGAGGAGGAGGAGAGGAGGAGGAAGAGGAAGGTGCAGCGACAGATTTGGGTGGTTCTGAGGGTGGGGCAGGGGGTCCTGCTGCTTTTGTCTGGATGGAGAAAAAAAACAAAAATTAGTCTGATCTTTTAAACTACATGAATCAATTCCAATTCTGATGGTCAATTTCTGACATCTGACCTTTGACACCATCACTACCACAAAGTTCTTCTCATCAATTTTGTATTCCTTGATGGGCGTGTCATCCTGCAGGATTTTCCCGGCATAGATGAGCTTCTGTCCTGCTACGGGAAAACTGTCTCGGCCCTTCTCAGCCTCAATCTTCTCTTTCAGTGCCTTCACCTGAGGCAAAATGATAATTATAATTGTTCAAATCATACATTTACATCAAAAGAAAAGGAATACACTGTATTTTAAGCAACCGAACATCCTCTGTCATAATATTATTGTTATGACAACATAATTATACTACATGTATATATGAATCTTTAATTCTATACTATACTGTAAAATACAAACCTGACAAACTATCTATGGCGAGTTGCATGTATTTACACTACTCTATACAGATATATATATTTGTTACCTACACAGATAAGTATTTATCTATCTATCTATCTATCTATCTATCTATCTATCGCCCAGCTGATCCCCAATGACTCCTAACGTCTTGAATTGACCCCTTGACATCTTTCTTCTCTCGAAATACGCTGCTGTCATGAATACTCATGCACTCAGAGTACTTTTACTTGCTGTTAGCGTATTTAAATGCGCGTAAATGAACGCGTAAATACCGTCTGGTCATCGTCGATGTCTATTTGAATGGTCTGCTGCTGCAAAGTCTTCAGTGTGATCTGCATGACTGCTCTGCTTTTGTCGTCTTCTTTCTTCTTGATTCGGGACCTTTGTACACGTTTATATCCAAAGGAAATGTTTAATTTTGAAAGCGAGGGGCAGTTAATAAGCGTTTAGAAATTTAGCTCTCTAGCTAACAAGCTAAAAACACGCCTGTCAAGTGCGCTGCGTCATTTTCTTCGGTGGTGGTTTGGAGTGAGGCGGCGCTGAAGAAGGAGTTCCGACACACTGACATCCTTCGGAAATGAGGGGAATGACAGTTTGAATGCGATAATATATTTGATATATGACATATATGTCATGAAGATTCCTTAAATGTATTTCTAGAATATTGTTAGATATACAAAAGCGAAATAGGCTTGTTCCCAAATATTTTGTTTCAAAATCAGTTTTCTGTGCAAAAACTACATTACCCACAATCCACAGATCAACCCACTTCCGGTCCAAGAGTTTGTAAACAATGAAAGGAGATATGGAGTCGTCAAGAGGTCTTACCTAAAAATATTACCCTGTACAGGCCATAATAAATGCATATTATATGTCATGCATGCCGGGCACACCCGTAAGGATTAAACCAACCGGGAAATATACGTTTATCTGGATTCCAGCTTTTTAAAACGTCTTTTTGTGTGTGTGAAAATCGGACCGTTGGCTGGCGAGGCGTTTGTTTTTCTACATACTAGACAGACATCAGACACAACGGGCTGGAGAAAGGACGATCCGTGAACAGAAGAGAAGCCTGACGAGTCTTTTGAAGGCTACATAGACGTGAATTTGGAGGGTTTGTTGTGCCGTTTAGGGTCAGCTCAATGGGGAACTGTCTGTCTTCTCAAGGCGCTGATGATCTGTCCTTGCTGAACGAGTCCGAGGGGGCTAGTCTGCCCGGAGAGCCTCCGCCACCCTACCAGGTGTGTAACTGTCCGACAGCCGTCCAGCTGCTCACAATACAGTCTAGACTACAGACAAGCTCAGACTGTTTGGTATATATATATGGTAGTAGTAATAGCAATGACTATGTGATCTTGATTTACAGGAACAGGAAAAGTTTGGTGTAGACAGGGTTTTAAGAAAAGCAGTTGGTCATACAGTAGATATGCATTTTTAGTAGGTTGTATTGGTTGTGTTGGACATGGTGCTGTGGCATTCTAGGATATAAATACCTAGGATATAATTAAAGAAGGTAAATAAAGTGGCTGAGCTTGGCCAGAACATTTTTTTCTGAAAGCCTGCTTGACATTTTAAAGAAATGCTTCTTTGAAGTGCAACACATCCATACTCATTTCTTTATAACTACAAAACTTGCAACATAACATAATTGTTATGACATTTACATGATTAATTTACACTGTAGAGTTTTTAAAATTGTATTTACTTCAGTACACTCAAATATAAAATTAAAAACAAAAATAGGTAACACTTTATTTTAATGTCCTTGTTACATATATTAGATGTACTTATTGTAGTAATAACAGTAAATTATGCATAATTACATGCAACTAACCCTAAACCAACCCCTATTCCCAACCCTATAGTAAGTACATGTTGTTAATTAATTAATTTTACTCCGTACTTAAATGTATAATTGCTACACTGTAACAAGACAAAAGAAAAAAAAAAACAATAATGTTTCAGAGTGAACATGTAAAAAACAAACAAACAAAAAAGTTTGCTTTTTGGCAGTTACATGAATTTGAAATTTTTTTTATTGTTTTCAAAAGTTTCTTGTTTTGTGTTCAGATGTTTAAAAGGGTTTCAAAGTAAATCTTAAAGGGGACCTATTATGCTCCTTTTTACAAGATGCAGCTAATATAAGTCTCTGGTGTCCCCAGAATGTGTCTGTGAAGTTTCAGCTCAAAATACCCCACAGATCATTTATTATACCATGTTGTAAATGTCCAATTTTGAGTGGATGGTAAAACATGCTGTTTTTTGCATGTATCTTTAAATGCAAATGAGCTGCTGCTCCCCACCCCACTTTTCAGAAGAGGGCGGAGCCTGTACAACTCGTGCCTCAGCTCAGATACTCTGCCAAAAACTAACAAAAATCTGTTTGATTTTGATTATTATCTTTAGCACGGCCACACTCACGTGACATTGAAGTTCTTCATCATCATAAGAAGTTTATTATTTGCATGCGTTTTAAAGCCATAACAGTTTAAGCTTCTGATATGTTTTTTTCTGAGCGCACACATCCGAAGCACGCGCACAGAAAGCTGGCTGTCAGATGACGCGTCCTGTGAGTTTTAAACTGATTTCTCTTTAGCGTCTTATCACACTTAAACTGTCAAATACACACAAAGTTCACAAACACAGTCGGTTATGTCTGTGAACGTAAACAGCAGGGAAAGAAATCACATGTGTATATTAGATCTGTGTATTAAATTGACAGTAGCGTAATATACAGTACCTACTGCTGTATATGCTGTTAATATGAACCAAACAACAAAAGAAAATCACTCACTGCTCTTGACTGAATAACTTTACTAGCTTTAATAAGAAAACATTTCTTAGTTGAATGCTGCTGTTAAATCCTCTGACGATGAGATAAACACGGACTGTGTACAGCTCATTCAGGGGAGGAGCTAAGCTAATAGGGCAGATCGTCAGAAGTCGTGGGTTACTCTTACATAACAGTAGGGGGAAATCTGGAACCGCTCGTTTAGAGAGAATGTTTATGATTTATAGGGATTATAAAAAAAAAAAAAAGAAAGTGGATTTTTACCATTATAGGCTGGTTGTTTGCACATACTGTGGACACACAACTGTGTTCAAACACCTTATAAAAGTGAATTTTTGGCATAATAGGTCACCTTTAAGATCAGTGTTACATATGAGTTTTTTAGTTAACCCTGACTTGTGAATGTATTTTGTTGCACTATAGAGTGTTTGCAATGCTTTGAATGATGCTGCCTCAAAGACATGTCCCCGATCCATTCCTCCTGTTTCTAATAAGCCCTCCTGTGCACTTTAACCACACGTGGGCTTTATTAACGATGTGCTCAAACGCTCTCGTGACCCCCAGGAGCGGGTGCAGGTGCCAGTGTACCATCCCACGCCCAGTCAGACGCGCTTGGCCACTCAGCTGACGGAGGAGGAGCAGGTCCGTATCGCTCAGCGCATCGGCCTCATCCAACACCTGCCCCGCGGGATCTTCGACCCGGGCTCAGAACCCTCCGACAAGAAGATCAAAGAGTGCGTGGTATCCAGTAGGGGTGTAACGGTACATGTATTTGTCCCAAACCGTCAGGGTATAGATGTCAGGGTTCGGTACATACAGTCAGACGACGAATACAGTCAGTCACAGACGATCAACACTCCAATCCAGAAGGGGGCGTGCACGGTAATGCAGCGCTGTTTGCTAACCGCCACAACAGGAAAAAGCACAGAAGAAGAAGAACAGGCGATCTATGCATAGATATGTTTACGTGTAATCTCTCAACCGGTTTGAACCGCAGAAAGATAATATCTCTCGTAGCATTACATTTACCTCAGGCAAGTCATTTAGTGTCACAGCATGTTAGTTCACTCTAGAGGGGAGCATTTCACTAAATATATGCACTTTATTAGCTTATATATTCATTATATTTACTTTACCTGTTAGTAATGTCTTAATATATGTTTAAATAAATTTGTCATGAAAACAAGTTATGACAGTAACTGTGTAAATGATTATATTTCAAAAATGAATTAAGAGTAGAAAAATAATCTATATATGTAATTAGATTTAGAAGTTAATGCAAAACCTTCCTTATGTTTATATACACACACACACACAGTGCACAGCATAAATGAGTACACCCCCTCTGAACAAATACAAAAGATGTATTTTCTTTATGATCACTAATACAATTCATGGAAAGATGGCAAAACTAAAATGTATTAAACATATACATAATAAAAACTGAGAAATATGTGTCATTAATAGCCATAAAATAGTAAATTAGCCAATTTTATTTAAATTAAGGATTGCAGAAATGAGTACACCCTAGATTTAATTCAACAAATGTATAATATTCTAGTACTTAGTATGCCCTCCATAATTTTGAATTTACTGCTCTGACCCTTCTTGGCACGGAGTGTACAAGTTCATGACAAATTGTCACATCCTGTCCTGTTTAACTCCTGGATGATGAGCTCCTTAAATGCCCTGTTCTTTAATGGGGGGTGTTGCTCAACTCGTCTCTACAGAATCCCCCACAGGTGCTCAAGAGTGTTAAGATCCTCATTGTCATGTTGAAAAAATGCCCAACAATGCAAGGAATGAGGAAAGGGTAACATGTTCTGTTTCAAGTTTGTGTATTAAATTACACAGTGGTGTGGGAATTCATGACAGCATTGATAAAGCACAACTCCCTCACACCTTCAGCACTCATACATCCCTATATAAGAGCTTTACTACCACTGAACTTTACTGTGGGAAACAGGCACTTCTCCCTGTACTCCTCCTCTAGCAACACCATAACATTTTGGATGCTTTAGATCCAAAATGATTGATTTGGTCTCATGAGACCAGAGTATTGATTCCCAGAATCTATATTTTGTAAATATGGACTTTGGAAATGGCTAAATGACTTTATTGTGCTTTGGCTACAGTAGGTAGTTCCAGTGAGAACAACAACCATGCATGTCATTTCTGCAGGCTGCATCTTACTCTGTGAGATAAACAGTCACTTTTTTCAAAGCTTTTGCTGGCTCTGAGACACTCGCTTGGTATTTCTCCTGCTCTTTGTCTAGCAAAAAAATCCCTCATCACTAAATGAAAGCTTAAAAATGAAGGCCTGATTATTTCAGGGGCCTTGTCACAAGTCCATTGTTTTTGAATTTCTGTGTTACTTTTGCTATATTTTCACACTTAAAACAATGATTTGGTAATCCTCTTGTACCACTGTCCTCTTTTGTGCTAAGAAATAAGTCTCCTGACAGTTCTCTCCCAAGTTGTTCCATTGTTGTCAGCATTGAGTCTGAGAATGATTCAGTGGGCTATATAACACTTTTAATTGTCAAGAAATTACTTCTCTTTAAATGTTTTGGTTCAACATACTTACCTGTTGATCAAACATTGCCTTAAACTTACACCAGAAATTAAATTATTTTGTTTTATTTAGTAAATTTTAGGAGGGTGTACTCATTTTTGCTACACAACATTTTATCTGCTTGATAAGAAAATCTTATTTTCCTGAATAATTTTGGTAATTGATTAAGCAAACTTGCTAGAACATTATACATTATATCTCTAAAGAACCCTAACATGTCTTCTAAGTAATTGAGTAATTGCTGACTTTCAGACGTTTCAGAGGGGGTGTACTCATTTATGCTGTGCACTGTGTATACATACACATATATATATATATATATATATATATATATATATATATATATATATATATATGTTAATTATAATTGAATTTATTTAAATAGAGAGACACAATTTGTTCAATACACCACTGTTTAATAAAAAAAGAAGAAAAAAGAAGCAATTTTGTGTTTAGTTTTCTCTCCCCTGCTGTAACAAACCCATACCGAACCGTCGTGTTTGTGTACCGTTACACCCCTAGTATCCAGGGAACATCCAAATATGTGTGAACACTGATTTAGTTTGCATGAAGTAAAAATGTTTGACATCTGCCCCCAGGTGTGTGATCTGCATGATGGACTTTGAGTACGGCGACCCAATCCGGTTCCTGCCCTGCATGCACATCTATCACGTGGACTGCATTGACGCCTGGCTCATGCGCTCCTTCACCTGCCCTTCCTGTATGGAGCCCGTCGACGCTGCACTGCTGTCTTCCTACGAGACAAACTGAGAGTGCCTGCGCATACCGAGGGACATGCCAATGATAATGCAATGAACGCGCTGGGGACAGTAGAATGAACAAATGAAGGTGGTGTGACTGTGTGTGTGCTGACAGACTGTAAAAACAGGATCCAGTGTTAAATTTAAGAGGCCTGTCACTTGCATGTCAAAGCGCTTTTCGAACACATATACATGTAATTGATGTCAAAGTGAAGTTTAGCAAAATGAAAAAACACTGAAGCATCTCTAATGAAGATAGAGTGTTTGAAGGGCCACTTTAAAGAGCATTAAGGGTTAAATGAATTAATTGTGTACTTTTTTCCTTTTAGTTCTAACCAAATTTATTAAATGTGCAATAGGATATGAAACCCGCCTGACGGCAAAATTCCACCAATGAGATTGTCCCTTTCTGAATTTGACAAGTCCGGTGGGCGGAGTTTTATTTCTGCTGGCTGTGAATGTGCCTTTTAAGGCTCTCAATTAGAATGCTGAAAAACCTTCATCACACGAGCGAACATGATTTACAAGAGAACGTGTGCCATGACAATGTTTTTGTTTTTACTTGCAAGCTCGTGATGCACTAACAGGTGTTTGAGGTGGTAGTTTTACATATTTTTTTCTAGGATTTTCTCCGTTCTCTGTCCCTGATCACTACGGATGGATGCATCCAAATAGCTTGATAAATGAGCAGTGTGTCGTGATATGTCGTTTTGTGTTTAATCGTAATGGGGTCGGTGATGAGGTTGTTTATTGGTAGACTCTTGAGTTTTGCCTTGTCAGCTGCTGTTTTCCAGGTTCTGGGATGTAAGTTGCCTTTTTACACTGGTATTTGGATCATCTTTACTCTAAATGCTTGTTTTTGGTGTTACATGTTGGATCCTGTATGTCCCCATTTAGCTTCGCCTTGACTTTGCCTTGTCTGTTTGGATAGAACTGTGGGGACCGTATTTAGTAGTTTTATTTCTTTATTTTTGAAGAGAATAATGATACAATCACCAAACTTTGTGCACCTTTCAAATTGACTAAAAGTCGACATTTACAGGCTTTAAAGTTATTCCTTGTTGTTTTCCTGATTAGTGCAAACTTTTTTTTTCTTTTTCTTTTTTTAAAGCTGAAAAATTGCTTCAGTCAGTTTTAATACTGTTCGTAATGTCTTTTCTGTATGTTAGCTGAATATATGTCCTTATACCTGTCACAGTTTGAACTGCTTGTGCAAAAAGGAAGATTTTGACCTTTTGTTGTTTTGTTTGCTCAGTTATCGTGCTGGATTAATCATGTTAATCGGACTGAACAGTGTTAAGAGCTCCATGTTTGGCCTCAGACTATATTCACAAAATATTTCATCCTGCTCAAGCTTCCCTTTGTATCTTTGTACTGAATCATTGTGACTTAAAATGTGATTGAATTCTAACAACAGCATCTGAAAATCTTGAAATCAACTTGTCACGTATACTGCTCTTAGATATCATATTGGATGAGTTAATTTTCTTCCCCATTGTTCGATTCAGAATTGAAATGTAGCTCTAGCACAGCACAAATGTAAAAATAAATGTAATAAATATGTGAAGTACAATCATCACAACATTATATTTTGTTTCACAATAAAATGAATTTAATTTTTAAAAAGAGTTGCTTGGTGCCATATAAATGTACATTTGCCAACAAACATGCTATTAAAATGATCTGTTTTGTTCATGTGCAATAATGGCACAAGAATAGGATTATAACACAATAAAGGTTGCCAAATTCTTCAAAGTTTTGTGTGATTCTATCTTCCAAATACACAAACTAACAATGCGTGAGAGAAATATTAAACGTCTCTAGCCACCAAAATGTTATATTATTATTATTATAAGTGTATTTACATTTCCTACAAATAAAAAATAAATCTAAACAATCACTTCTGGAATATTCTGATTCAATGAAAATAGTTGGTCCAGTCCGGCTGAGTCATCAGCGTAATCAGCACACTTCCGTTCGTAACTGTTCACCCTTCCCTGGCCATTTTGGATCTAATGTCTGTCCATTCCAGTGCGTTGTTTCTGCCGTTGCGGAGCCAAAATGGCGAAGTGCGCAGCTGCCGCTTTGGTGTATTCCAACTGACTTGAGAGCAAGATGGCAGCGTCAGTGGAAGACGAGTTTGAAGATGCGCCTGATGTAGAGCCTTTAGAGCCGACTTTAAAGAATATCATAGAGCAAAAATCCCTCAAATGGATCTTTGTCGGGGGTAAAGGTGGCGTGGGCAAGACAACATGCAGGTGAGTGAATAAACGAAAGGGTTTTACAGTTGAGAGGCTGTTAGCTGTCAGTGCTGCTTTAGCTGCAACACACCACAGAAGATTATTCATACACATTTGCTGTTTTACGGTATTAAAATACAGGTTAAAACACACTGAAACTCGAGAATGTATGGTTAAAAACAAACAAATGAAAACAAATCACTAAATATATTCTACCAGCAACCTAACATAAGTCGAAATAGTACTTTATGATATTTTAGAAAAATACGTCACGTGTGAGTAGTTTTTAAAATCTCTTTCCTTGTGAATAATTATTCTTATTCATAATAATTCATTAATTTATTAAAATATCACATATAGACAGGTAGATGAATGAAAGTGGGTGGTATTATCCATCTAAACAACTTATATTTACATTTCTGTCTTAAAACCTTTGCCACCACCTATACAGCCACTTTAATCATGATATGATAATGTGATTTCACTGCAACAGGTGTTTATAAATGGCATGATTAAAAAACTGTTCTTATTTTCTCGATTTTTCTGATTTGACCATCAATAATTAAGCACACTTGTCATTTTTGTGTTGGCTTGTTAAAGAAATAATACTGTTTTTGCTGAAAAAAAATCAGCCAAGGCTTGTCAAGACAATATTGAAAGTTTGTTGCGACAATAACGTAATGTCATTAATTTCTTCTTTAGATGTGAATTATAAGGAATGTCACATTCTCATTCTATCTAGAATAAGTGTTATTTTTTGCTTGTTGTGTTGCAGCTGCAGTCTGGCGGTTCAGTTGGCGTCAGTGAGAGAGAGCGTCCTCATCATATCCACAGATCCAGCACACAACATCTCAGATGCCTTCGACCAGAAGTTCTCCAAGGTGCCCACCAAAGTCAAGGGCTACGACAACCTCTTTGCCATGGTGCGTTATCAACGACACATGCTGTTTTCACTAAATACCCTGTGTACACTAAAAACAACAGCTCTACATTCACCAACATCACCTATGCAGTCAATATTTCGCCACTTTCTGTGGTGTTTTTTTTCTTTTTCTTCTGCGACTAAAGGTCTAATAACAGTTTTGGTCGACTAAGCCTCTTCTCGTCAACTATTAGGGGCCAGCCCTAGTATTTATACTGAATCTATACATTTCTAGTCAACAAAATCATTGTAAATATATTGTGAAATTATTGAAAGTGGTTCAACCTTAATGTTATGAAGCGACGAGAGTACTTTTTGTCCACCAAAAAACCAAAGTAACGACTTTATTCAACAATATCTAGTGATGGGCGATTTCAAAACACTGCTTCTTGAAGCTTCGAAGCTTTACGAATCTTTTGTTTCGAATCAGTGGTTCGGAGCTTGTATCAAACTGCCAAAGTCACGCCCCCCAGTGGTGAACCATTGAAATTTCGAAACACTTGTGACGTAACGAAACTTCGTTTACTGATATCACGGGACTTTGGCAGTTTGATACACACTCTGAACCACTGATTCGAAACAAAAGATTCGTAAAGCTTCATGAAGCGGTGTTTTGAAATCACCCATCACTAGATATTGTTGAATAAAGTTATTTTGTTTTTTGGTGCACAGAAAGTATTCTCGTCGCTTCATTTTTGGGTGAACTAACCATTTAAACTCTTTTGTGATTCACATCAGGAACTTGTGCTATTCTGAAACAGCAAAGATGTTGCAAGAAAAAAGAAAGCGTGATATGAAACCAGAAACCAGGAAACCAGGATTGCTTTACAGAAACTATGTATTATTATCTGGTTTAATGGCCACTGTTGTTTGAGATTTAGTTTGTTTAAAATGAATTTGCTATAACTGCATTTAGATGATGAAATGCATGAGATAAGACTGTGTTCTCTCTCTCTGTAGGAGATCGACCCCAGTCTGGGTGTGGCAGAGCTGCCCGATGAGTTCTTTGAGGAGGACAACATGCTCAGTATGGGGAAGAAGATGATGCAGGAAGCCATGAGTGCTTTCCCTGGCATCGATGAGGCCATGAGCTACGCAGAGGTCATGAGGTCAGACGCATACAGCATCATGTGTTGAACTTAATGCTCTGTAATAATCTCATAATGTAGTCTACATTTTTCAAACGCGCCGTTTTGAAAAGCTCTTGTCATATGGGTATTTAGACCAGATGTGATTTAGCTTTCATTCTCTCCATCTGCATTTCAAACAGTTCTTCAATAGAGCGTTGTAAGTCATGAATGAAAAACAAGCTCCAAAATGAATCACAAAACTTCTCTTCAAAGCAAAACAGTATTTGAAAATCTGAAAAGCAGATAAAGGTGAAAGTGTGCGCTTAACGTCTTTCATAAGGGAAGGAAGTACTGTGAATTACATAATTCAATAAACAAACAGTCCTACTATATAAAACTCTGGCTTTATCTTGGCCTTTTTATGCAGCACCATAGTTTCCCATCATTTCACACATTCAATAGATTCCCCAGTCATTTGAAGTGTGTGTGTGTGTGTGTGTGTGTGTGTGTGTATATATATATATATATCAGGCATAACTTTGATGCCAATCAGGCATAACATTATGACCACCTTCCTAATATTGTGTTGGTCCCCCTTTTGCTGCCAAAACAGCCCTGACCCCATGGACTAGAGGTCTGCATTCCTGCGGCTCTCCCGCGGGACCCGATAAGATTTCTTGCTGCGCGGGATTAAATTTTGAATGAAAGGCGGATTGCAGTCGGTAACTATAGTGTACATTAGGCGGGAGCGGGCGGTCTGACAATAACCCGGTCGCTCCCGAGATGCTTTGGCATCAGTGCATCTGTGCTTGAACTTGAAGTGAATAAAACTTTCTGCAGTGGTGGCGTTCACACAGTCCCCAGTTCCCTGTCCTGAGAAACCTGGCAAGATATGTTCTTTGCATTAGAGGTCTGCGCGAGTGCACCTTCAGAGAACATTCAACCTTTGTGATCGGATTTTGGAGGAGAGACGTTCTGAAACGGTCGTCAGTCAGCGTCATTCTGTTTTTGCGTGGATATTAAAAAAGATTTCATTTTGCAGTATAGCTAGTAAGCCAACAGATTTCGTTTATATGTATTTTTGGCTTAGCCTATAGTTTTGAGGGACATGTTGTAGGCAATTTAATTTAGCCTATTATTCTTTGTGACATTTTTTTCTCTGACATTTTTTAGGGTGTTGACAGCATCATAAGACAAATAACAAATAAAAATCTTGTATATGCTATGCAATATTTTATATTTGTTATCCTCAATCACTCTCTTTCTTTAGGGGAAGTTTAAATGCGAGATTCTGGAAACAATCTAAATTTAGTGGGACCCGTCGGGTCGGGAAGAAAATCACTATATGCAGATAGCGGGTGAACACAGAGTGAATTTTAGGCGGGAACGGATGCGTGCGGAATAGAACCTTGCGGGAGTGGGACAAAAAAACTGTCCCACGCAGACCTCTAGCATGGACTCCACTAGACCCCTGAAGGTGTGCTGTGGTATCTGGCACCAAGATGTTAGCAGCAGATCCTTTAAGTCCTGTAAGTTGTGAGGTGGAGCCTCCATGGATCGGACTTATTTGTTCAGCAAATCCCACAGATGCTCGATTGGATTGAGATCTGGAGAATTTGGAGGCCAAGTCAACACCTCAAACTCGTTGTTGTGCTCCTCAAACCATTCCTGAACCATTTTTGCTTTGTGGCAGGGAGCATTATCCTGCTGAAAGAGGCCACAGCCACCAGGGAATACCGTTTCCATGAAAGGGTGTATATGGTCTGCAACAATGCTTAGGTAGGTGGTACGTGTCAAAGTAACATCCACATGGATGGCAGGACCCAAGGTTTCCCAGCAGATCATTGCCCAAAGCATCACACTGTCTCCACCGGCTTGCCTTCTTCCTATAGTGCATCCTGGTGCCATGAGTTCCCCAGGTAAGTGACGCACACGCATCCAGCCATCCATGTGATGTAAAAGAAAACGTGATTCATCAGACCAGACCACCTTCTTCCATTGCTCCGTGGTCCAGTTCTGATGCTCACGTGTCCACTGTTGGCGCTTTCGGCGGTGGACAGGGGTCAGTATGGGCACCCTGACTGGTCTGCGGCTATACAGCCCCATACGCAACAAACTGTGATGCACTGTGTATTCTGACACCTTTCTATCAGAACCAGCATTAACTTCTTGAGCAGTTTGAGCTACAGTAGCTCTTCTGTTGGATCGGACCACACGGGCCAGCCTTCGCTCCCCACGTGCATCAGTGAGCCTTGGCCGCCCATGACCCTGTTGCTGGTTCACCACTGTTCCTTCCTTGGACCTTTTTTGATAGATACTGACCACTGCAGACCGGGAACACCCCACAAGAGCTGCAGTTTTGGAGATGCTCTGACCCAGTCATCTAGCCATCACAATTTGGCCCTTGTCAAACTCGCTCAAATCCTTACACTTGCCCATTTTTCCTGCTTCTAACAGATCAACTTTGAGGACAAAATGTTCACTTGCTGCCTAATATATCCCACCCACTAACAGGTGCCGTGATGAAGAGATAATCAGTGTTATTCGATTCACCTGTCAGTGCTCATAATGTTATGCCTGATCTGTGTATAAATCTTTTATTATTTTATTGAATTACTAATAATATAACTTAGTAATTTATCTCATTCTCATCTGAGTCATTTTCTTCTTCTTCTCTAGGTTAGTGAAAGGCATGAATTTTTCAGTGGTGGTGTTTGACACGGCCCCGACGGGACACACTCTGCGTCTGCTCAACTTCCCCACCATCGTGGAGCGAGGCCTGGGCCGCCTCATGCAGATCAAGAACCAGATCAGCCCCTTCATCTCACAGGTACCAGCGCTGCATTCTGGGAAATGGAATATTTGTAAAATAGCACTGGAATATAGTGTAATGTCATGTAGAGAAATTTCTTGCTTGGAAAAATGGACTTTATAACCTATAATTTAATAGAGTTAAATATTAGTTTTAAGCTTAGTTCTGTTAAACCATTGCAGATGTGTAACATGTTGGGTCTGGGAGACATGAATGCAGACCAGCTGGCGTCTAAACTGGAAGAGACGCTCCCCGTCATCCGCTCAGTCAGCGAGCAGTTTAAGGACCCGGTGAGTGTCATGTCACAGTAGTCCCTGGTAATGCCCGGACAGATATATTATAAAACAGTCCAAAAGGCCTAAATGTAATGTTGATTCCTGTCATGATGCGTACAGGAGCAGACGACGTTTATCTGCGTGTGCATCGCAGAGTTCCTGTCTCTGTACGAGACGGAGCGTTTGATTCAGGAGCTGGCCAAGTGTCGCATCGACACGCATAACATTATCGTCAACCAGCTGGTTTTCCCTGACAATGAGCGGCCCTGCAAGATGTGTGAAGCCCGACACAAGATCCAGTCCAAGTACTTGGACCAGGTGTGTGTTTGGGACAAGTTATGACAAATTACATACTATAACATGTCATTTATATGGTACAGAAACCCATGACTAATTCAGTTTATTGGTAACACTTTACGATAAGGTTTCATTTGTTAAGATTAGCTAACTACATTAGTTAACTAACGATGAACAATACTTCTCCTGCATTTATTAATCTTCATGCCTTTGCTAATACATTATTAAGATCAAAGTTGTGTCTGTTAACATTAGTTAATGCACTGTGAACTAACATGAACATGAATATTTTTATTAACTAACATTAACAAAGATTAATGATTGCTCATTGTTAGTTCATGTTTAATGCATTAACTAATGTTAACAAATGAAACCGTATTGTAAAGTGTTACCAATTTATCAAATGTAATTTTTATTAGTGATGTATTTCTATAGACTTGTGATTAAGATCAATTCCTTTTCCTTTCTGCTTTCCTACCATACCTTTTCCTGCTCTTTCCTTTCCTTTTCCATTTTCTTTTTTCTTTTCCCTTTTTTTTCTTTTATTCTTTTTCCCCTTTCCATTTCCCCTTTCCCTCTTTCCTGTTCTTTATTATGTCTTTCCTTTTCCTTCCCACTTTTTCCTCCTCCTCTTCTTCTTTTTCCTGTATACATTTCCTTGTCTTTCCTTATTCTCTTAACTTTTCCCTTTTTCTTTCTTTATTTTTTCAACTACTTATTCTTTTTCTTCTCTTTTTCTCTCTACTTTCCTTACTTTTTCTATTTATCTTTTCCTTCCTTGCCTTTTTCCTCTCCCTTTTCCTTTATACTTTTTCCCCTTCCATTTTTTCTTCCTCCTCCTTTTATGCTTTTCCTTTTACCTTTTTTTTTATTTTCATACCTTACCTTACTTTTCCTGTTCTCTTTCATTCTCCTTCCCAATTTTTCCTCCCCTTCTACTTTTTTCTTTTCCTTTCCTTTCCTTTCCTTTCCTTTTCCTCTGTTTTCCCTTACTACTTATTATTTTTCTTCTCTTTTTCTGTCTCTACTTTCCTGTCTTTTTCCATTTGTTTTTTTCCTTTTCCTTTCTCTCCTTTTTCCTCTTTTTCCTTTTTCTTTATACGATTCAATTATTTCTAATTTCCTTCCTCTCTATTTTCCCCTTCCATCTTTGGTTTCTTCCTCTTTCCTTTATGCTTTTCCTTTTCTCTTTCCTTCTCCACCCCAATTTTCCTCCCCTTCTTTCCTTTTCCTTTCCCACTTCTTCTTCCTCTTTGTTTTTCCTTTTATACTTAATTTTGTATGTTTTTTACTTTTCCTTTCTTTTCTCTTTGCATTTCTTTTCCTCTTCCTCTTTGTGGTTCTTTGTCTTCATCTTTGTCCTTTTCCTCTATCCTCCCCTTTTTTTCTTGTTTTTTCCCTTTCCTGTTTTTCTTCCTGTCGCTCTCTCTCTCTCAGATGGAGGATTTATATGAAGATTTCCACATAATAAAATTGCCTCTGCTGCCTCACGAGGTTCGAGGAGCGGACAAGGTCAATACTTTCTCCAAGCAGCTGCTGGAGCCCTACAGCCCCCCCAAGAAGTGACTTAAATGATTTCCACGGATCAAACACACCATCGCATCCCTCCTCCTCTGCTTGTCTCTGATACATACATCCCTCTGGTGTTCACATCTTCATTTGCCCCCTCTCAGTGTCTCTCCACTCTCTCTGGTTTTCTGGTCATGTATTAACTGATGCCGCCATGTTGCTCCAATGATCCGTCATGAATGTCTGCCGAGAGTTAAGCGGCCTGCTTAGAAACATAAAACAATCTTGATGGTCTATGTTGCTTTGTGATGATGGTGTTTGTATTTAAGCGTAAGAAAAACACTCATTCTTGATGTGTGTTTAAGAAAGGAGATTATACGGGCGCAGGAATATACATCTGCGGTTGAACAGGAGTAGTATCAGTACAAATGTCTGTCACTAGTTCAGTTTAACCTGGCACATCTGATTTGGGGTCAGTGAATGACACCATAAACCTTTGTTTCAGATTCTGGCCAGACTTTATTTTGGTTCCTGAACTGGTCAGAAGTGTTGTTAATTGAGAGGGTCCAACTTAAGGAGATGGTACATATTTTAGTGAGTTGCTAAAGGGTTAGTTCACCCAAAAAAGAGAATTTTGTCATTATTTATTCACCCTCATGTCATTCCAAACCCTAGTTTTTTTTTTTAAATGCAACACAGGGAGAAATTTTGAAGTGTTATTTGATTGTCACATTGTTTTGGTATTGCATTGTGGACAGCATACAAGTTTGTTCCGAGAAGGATGTGTAAATAATGACTGAATTTTAATTTCTGGATGAACTATCCCTTTAAACTTCTATTTGCAGTGAATTAAACTGTAATGACTGTACAAACCTTGTGATTCAATTAATCTAATTTAATTTTTGCAGTTAGTTAAAGTGATGTATTTATATAGACTTGTAATAATTAAGATACTTTCTGTTCAGATCTTCTATAACATTTATTTAAGCGACGCCTGTTGCTGGTTCTGAGTTATGAAGCACAACATGAAGATGCGTTCCATTGTCTTGTTCTTCTCCTCCTCGTCATTTGGCGGTAATGTCTGCATGCATCAAAACAGGAACACACTTACACCCTACATGGAGGACAGATGCTCGTTTAAACCTGCTGCAAAAACATTGCAACCTGTCAGCAACGACAACAGTATCACAGTATACGCCACGCTGGTTATGATAACGTTAAGTGTGTTTTCCTGATTTCACAGCATGAAGCAGTGGGCTCTTTAGTTCACGAAAAGCA
This sequence comes from Mylopharyngodon piceus, assembly GCA_039654765.1. Taxonomy (NCBI): domain Eukaryota; kingdom Metazoa; phylum Chordata; class Actinopteri; order Cypriniformes; family Xenocyprididae; genus Mylopharyngodon; species Mylopharyngodon piceus. The sequence continues at coordinate 35,541,937 of CM077440.1, forward strand.
GGGGCAAGAACTCACAAACCTGATAGTGTATCAGACCGAGAGATTTGGATCTTTATCAGTTATCAGTCCGTTTTCCTGAAGTTTCTTCATTCTCTTATAACTGCCTTTCCAAAATTTGGCTTCTTTTTGTAGAAGCACACCAAGTTTCAAAGCAAATAAAACACTATTCTCCATCTACTGCATCAGGTGTTTCTGTCCAGTGATTTATGTGAATACCAATATTTTGTGTCTACCAAGGCTAATTGTTCATGCAAACATTTTACATCACAACTAAGCATTTTGAGTGCAAAACGCAGAACGGTTACAGAGTCAAACACCGCAGCAGTGGTACATTGAAAAGCACCACTCAATGAGTTTAGGACAACTGCTTAAAGGTTATGAATTTTAATTTTAACATGTTTCATAAAAGTTAGAACCAAACCTTCAATGACGACAATTTATTTACACTACCATTCAATAGTTTGGGGTCTAAGATTTTTTTACTTTTTTTTTTTATTGTGAAATATTACAGTTTAAAATAATTGTTTTTGATTGTAATATATTTTAAAATGTAATCAAAGCTGAATTTTTTTAGCATCATTACTCCAGTCTTCAGTGTCACATGATCCTTCAGAAATCATTATAATACGATGATTTGATTCTCAAGAAACATTTCTGATTATTATCAATGTTGAAAACAGTTGTGCTGCTTCATATTTTTGTGGAAACCATGACACTTTTTTCAGGATTCTTAGATGAAAAAACAGCATTTATTTGAAATAGATTTTTTTTTTTTTTTTTTTTGTAATATAAATGTCTTCACTGTTCAATTGAATTGAAAATACTAATTTCTTTAAACAAACGAACAAAAATCGTACCCAATTCTTTTGAATATAATTTTCTTTTTTGTTTTTGTGGAAAAATTAAGATTTTAAGAAGTCAGGTGAAAACTAGAGCCCCTTTAGTTGGAATTAGTCTTTTAAATTTACTCAAAAATAAGAATTTGTTACTGGAAACCAGTATGAATTTATTTCTTCCATGTAAAAAAAAAGGAAAATGGTAAACAGTAAAACTAGACTGTGGCAAGTGGCTTTCAAGCTCCAAAAAAGCACCATAAAAGTAGTCCATACACATGCACTAGATTTCTATGTCTTCTCAAGCCATACTGTTTGTGAACAAACTGAAAACTAAAGCTGTTATTTTCTGTATAAAAACTCCTCTATTGTAGCTCTTAAAGGTACAGTAAGTGATTTCTGAGAAACACTGTTGATATTTGAAATCAACCCTAACACACCCCTCCCTTTATTGCTCCGCCCCCAAATGCATAAACACACAATGCAAGAGTGGATGTCTGTTTATCATAGCTGAAGCAAAGCAAAATAATGCTTCATGAAAAATAAACCGAACATGATCAAACAACAAGGAAGAAAAAAAATGAACGTACAGTACATGAGTATATACAAGCAAGAGTTGGTTGTTAGTCTCCAGCAACACACCAGCTCCAGACAAACACTCAAAACTGTTACTATAGCTCACATTACAACAACAACAGCATATCTTGGTTATGAGAAACACAGCAAAACCAATGTTAGTCACATGTGGGGCAGAAAAACACAACCTTGGCATCCAGTTTCAGGCCTTCCTGCATCTCTCCAGCACTGGAAAGCTTTTCTAATATTAACGTGGGTCCTAAAGCTCTTGCCTGATCATAACCCTTCTTTTTCCAGTGATATTCCAATGACCTTTTCTCTTTTGTAATGTCTCTCAGCCATCTCTCTTTCTACAGTTTTTCTTCAAATCTCACTCACTCTCCTCCCCCATCATGAATGGACATGCCCCCTGCTGCTGATTGGCTCACTCTCCTCCCCCATCATGAGTGGACGCCCCCTAATGTAATTGGTTCACTCTCTCTCCTCCCCCATCATGAGTGGACACGCCCCCTACTGCTGATTGGCTTACTCTCCTCCCCCATCGTGAGTGGACACGCCCCCTCTACTGCTGATTCGCTCACCCTCTCCTCCCCCATCACGAGTGAACACGCCCCCTACTGCTGATTGGCTCACTCTCCTCGCCTATCATGAGTGGACACGCCCCTAATGCTGATTGGCTCACTCTATCTCCTCCCCCATCATGAGTGGACACGCCCCTAATGCTGATTGGCTCACTCTATCTCCTCCCCCATCATGAGTGGACATGTCCCCTACTGCTGATTGGCTCACTCTCTCTCCTCCCCCATCATGAGTGGACACGCTCCTAATGCTGATTGGCTCACTCTCTCTCCTCCCCCATCATGAGTGGACACGCCCCTAATGCTGATTGTCTCAGTGGACACGCCCCCTACTGCTGATTGGCTTACTCTCTCTCCTCCCCCATCATGAGTGGACACGCTCCTAATGCTGATTGGCTCACTCTCTCTCCTCCCCCATCATGAGTGGACACGCCCCTAATGCTGATTGTCTCAGTGGACACGCCCCCTACTGCTGATTGGCTTACTCTCTCTCCTCCCCCATTGTGAGTGGACACGCCCCCTACTGCTGATTGGCTACAAGTCCAATCCACTTTCAACAGCTTTTCTCAGAAATCGCTTATTGCACCTTTAAATGTTTGTTTTTATTTGATGTCAATACAAATAAATTGCATTTCAGTCTGTTTCTCAAATCTATTGGTGCTTTTTGGTGGTATTTTGTGAATATCGACAGCTCCTGATCTACGACTTTCATTATATATGAAAAAAAGCAGCTTCTGCAGTCTGCAAAATAACTTCTTTTTCATTCTACATAAGAACGACTATCGTATAATCTGGAGAATATTTTCAAGTCAGCATTTCATTCTTGAGTAAAGCATTTGCCCTTTAACTATTAAGCACTCAAGAGTTGAGTCTAGAGGCACGTGTTGGCACATTTTCTGTATTTTGGTGAGATTCAGACCTTTCATCCTGGACCTTAACTGGGACAAACAAGACCCCCATAGTGCCAGAACAATGGTTTATGTCACAGTTGTCCAGAAGTTTACAAGAGAGAACAGACGGACTATCTGCTCCTGTTTATGACGTGTTACCACCTAACTTGTCACATAAATTCAGCAGGGTCGTTGATGTACATTATGGTAAGATTAATCTATATTCTGCATTAATGCATTAGTGTGTAACTTTCTGGAAGTGCTGTTTGGTTGAGACTGTCTGAAATGCCTGCCTGTCGCTCTCTATCCATCAGGGCCGTGAGGCGCAGTGGGAGTCTTCACTAACGAGCATGCCACGGATTTATCCTGGGGCTCCGGACCCGTCCACGCACCGCTGGAGGAACGCAATAGAGATTTAAGACATCAAAGACCTCCATGTAATTGCTGTCTTTATACAATAGCAACACCAAAGAATATAGGGGGAGACCGGGGCTAGTTGTCACACTTTTGGTTCAGTGAATATTTCTTAGAGTTTGTGTGTTTTTGAACTTATTTTAAAGCATGAACATGATAATTATTTTCAGTTGTTTAAAAAAGAAATACTTTTGTTTGATAAATGAAATAATGAATATGAAGTTAACAAACGTTCTTCCAGAAAAATCCTCCACGACAAATCTGCATTTTAAATAGGTACTTTATAGGCTGTTTAAAGGCTTTTTAATTATAATCTGGAGAATGTGTTCAAGTCAGCATTTACTATGCATTTACAGCCGTTTTACTATTTAAAGTCGGCATGAAAAGGAAGTTACAATAGTCTCTTCTTCCCTACTGTGACATATATCCGAGTGAAGCGGCTTCTCGAACAAGAACAAATGTAGGGCAGGACTTGATTTTGTCCATTAGGAATTGATTGAATATTTGGATTGTTGTGATTTGCTATTGGTGGATCTCATGTGAGTGACAGGTTGTCCCGCCCTTGCGCCAGTAAACATGTCATCATATGAAATATGAATATGAAGTTAACAAAAGTTCTTCCACAAAAAATCATCCACAACAAATCTGCCTATAAAATAGGTATTTTGTAGGCTGATTAAAGGCTTTTTAATTAAACAGTCAAACAATTGTAACAATTAATGAAACAGAAACAAAAACTGAAAAGATAACATACAAAATATCAAAACATTGGTTTGGGCTGTTGTAATGTATTGTGTAAAATTACAAAATATAAAATACAAGACAACTTTCAGTTATAACCTTTCATTTGTTACCCCAGAGATATCAAAAATAAATAATAATAATATAATAATATTTAACATAATTTGCAACAAAAAAAAAGGCCTGCTTTGAGACGTTTTTTTGGACTTAGTCCCATGTGACAACTTACCCCGTTCTTGCCAGCACATTCACACATACTGTACATTTACATGTTTGTAAACTGTTGCTGAGTTTTTGCAGAGAGGAAATACTGTGTATGTTATTTGTGTCATTGTATAATCTTAATCGTAGACCTCAGTGAGTCTGGGAGAGATGCAGAGATGATGTCCTCACTTAAAGTCCCACCTCCTGATGGAGGAGGTGTGTTTGACCCGATGCAGAGACTTCAAGCTCCTGTCAGAAACGACAGAAACACACGCAGCCTGTCTGGACACATGACACGCAGCTCCTCTGGAACACCTGTGAGAATATGCAGTGAAATATTTTACTCCTCTGAGGCTGAGGAGAAAAGGTAAGAACACTTATAGTTTCATTTAGTCATTTTCTTACATAAAGTTTATTGAATAGAGTAATTTATTGTAAATACAATACTGAGTATACAGTATTGTAAAAAAGTGTTGGAAATTGAGTAACAGACTGCGGCAGAAATGCTTGTGAGTTTGTTTCTTGTGCGTAATTGTTTAGAGCACATACGAAATCTCGTGGAAAAATAAACACCTGTGGCAGTTCAGCATGTTTTTCCTGAAACGGCACGTATATGCCCACATTTACCTGCCTCTGTGTTTTAGATGACAAAGCGCTTGTCCCGTGGGATCCACAGCAGGATATCAGACACATTTTGACATCTTGATCCTCAGCCAAACACATAAAAACTCAAAAAGAACACCAAATAAAAGTCCCATAGGCAATTTTATGCCACAGAGCCCTTATTGGAGTGAAGAAGGCAGAGACGCCCCATCCAAAACATGTCAAAACTATTATTATATGATATGAAATGGACACAAATATTACTATATTTTTGGAAATACAGTGGGCAGTTATCAGTTTTTTTATTTAAAGACTAGTCTTTAATATTACCTACATTATGTCAAAAATCAAATATCAAAAATTTAATATATATATATATATGTGTGTGTGTGTGTGTGTGTGTGTAACTTTTTATTTGTTTCACTAAAAATGTGCAATTTGTTAATACAGCAAACAGAGGTTTCCTTATGAAGAAAGAATATTTAGAAATACAATTTCTTATTATTCAAAAAGTATTGACTATTGAACTGAACTTATTTGAAAGTTATTGCATTTTTGTTGCCTATAATGAATGCTAGTAACATGTTAAAAGCTCACATCCAAGTTAAAGTCTTAATTTACACACATTAATGATGGACACCCATTTTTGTAGTATAATCATATAATAGTTAAAGCTTTAGCTGAATAATAATATAATGCTGAATCTGTTCAGTATTACATTATTTTATTATTATAAAATGTTTTTTTTTCTATCCTTGTTTTCTTTTTTGTAATGCATTTAAAAATGTATATCATATAAAAAGTAAATTATATAAAAATGTGGTTTCATATGAAGTGTCTTTAACTATATGTACTAAGATTTAAATTAATCATTTGATACAATGCACTCATTGTGTACATACATGTTTTTTACATTGTACTTGTAGCACTTTATTTTACAGTCCTGTTCCCCATGTGCATACTATGTACTTATTATAGCAATTGCAATAACTGGGTAATAACTAGGTACTAACCCTAAACCTAACCTAACCCATGTAGTTACCTTATATTACCAGTACTTTCTTGAGTAAGTACAATGTAAGTGCACATAAGTGCAGATGCTGTAAAATAAAATGTGACCACAATACCTGCATGTTAAAGCTTGATTAATTTCTGTAACTCCATCAGTAATTACACTGTTGACCAGGGTTGCCAGGTTTGCGTAACAAAACCAGCAGAATTACTATTCAAACCCCGCCCAATCACGGCCAAAATTATGTATCTTGACTTTACTGTGGTGTGTTTCTGGAGATATGAATCTTCTCTTTAAGCCTTGTTATTTTCCAGTACGCTGTGACACACTGAGTTTGTGGTGCGTGATGACCGTCACTTACACCGCCAGAGTGGCCAATGCGCGCTTCTGCGGCTTCTCCAAACTGCTACTGGCCTGGAAGGGAAGCATCTATAAAGTTCTGTACAAAGAGTTTCTGGCTTTCTTTGCCATGTACACAGCAATCAGCATCTCATACAGGTGTGTGTGCTTGTGTTAATGTCCTCATCTGATGCTTTGATCGAGTGTCACATTTTATTTACATCATTTTCTTTACCAGATTCTTCCTTGTGGATGATCAGAAGAGATACTTTGAAAAGCTTTCCATTTACTGCAACCACTACGCCAGTCTCATCCCAATGTCTTTCGTATTAGGTACGCATGTTTTCCCAACAAAATGGGAGGATGATATCAATCATTTAAAGAGATTTTAGCAGATGACAAGCATACATTAAAAAATCTTTATATTACACGCAGGGTTTTACGTGACATTAATAGTGAATCGCTGGTGGAATCAGTACACCTCCATCCCGCTGCCGGACAGGATCATGTGCACGCTCTCCGGTGGTGTGCAGGGCGGAGACGAGCACGGCAGGTTGCTGCGACGCACGCTGATGCGCTACGCGAGTCTGTCCGCGCTCCTGATCCTGCGCTCCGTCAGCACAGCCGTGTTCAAGAGATTCCCTACCATGGATCACGTAGTTGAAGCAGGTAAAATGAGTTTACAACATGCCACAGCAACAAGGCAGAACACCCAAGCAACGCTAAAACAACCTAGCAACCACCTAAATAAATGGCAAGGATTAAGGCCCTTTCACATTGAGCACGATGCGTTAAAGCGAAGCGAATTGCTGACGAACGGTGCTTTCACACTGAACGTGAAAGGATTGATTGTCTTCGGCTAATTCATAGCTGCACAATAGGTGGCGCTGACTGAGAATGCATTTTACGCCTGCACACTAGGTGGCGCAACCCACTACTATTCAGCTGTTCGGCCTATCATCTTTGAGATAAAAGAATCACTTAAATGTTGGTGCATATCACCACAAGGCACAATCACTCTTCAGAATACTTTTTTTCTGTTTACACTGGTTTTCAAAATAGCTTTCTGTGCTAAAGCACCACCAATCTCACGCTTTTGTGCAGCAGCAGCAGCTCCATATGCCAGCGGCATGTGATCTAAAGATCAAATCTAATTGGACGGGCCTTTCATTGCGGGGGCGATAGGGAAAAAAATTGACACACTGGTCAAAAAAAATCTTGCTTTGTCGCACCGCAATTGATCATTCAATCACGTCGCTAAATCTTGCTCAGTGTGAAGGCCCTTTACATGCCTTAAAATTTCAGATCATGACGCACATAATTGTTAGTAGTGGTAGTAGATGGAACTGTTTGTTGTTGTTACACAAAGAGTTAAAAATACACAAGGGTTTAAAGCTGTGGTGGACATATGGAAACCTATGGAAGCCAGTTTCCTCCACAGAATTAAAAAAAAAAAAAAAAGGCAATTGCGACTTATCTCAATTCTGACTTTGTTTTTCTTACAAAGCTGACCCGGGGTTTACACAAGTATGCGTTTTCCCCATTGAGGCTGCTCGCACAGACACTATGCAAGGTCAGGGAGGAAGAGGAACAGTACGGTTGCGCTGTACTGGCCCACCCGGACCTGGTTTTCAGATCTAATGCTCCTCACAACAGGCCGTCCCTGGCAGATTCACCTGAGGAAGGACCTTCTTTCTCAGGGATGGGGCTCCATTTGGCACCCATGTCCAGATATCTGGAACCTGCACGTGTGGTCTCTATGCGGGATGTGGAGGACTTAAGTGGCCTACCTCATTTCAGCAAGAGCCCCCTCTATGAGGTGCCTTTACGCTTTGAAGTGGAACCTCTTGTTGTTTTGTGTTCTTCCTGTGGGGAAGACCCCCATAGATGCCCTGGTAATGTTGTGCTTTCTTTCCTGAAAGACGGGTAAGATTGAAGGCTGTCTCCCTCCAACCTGAAAGTGTATGTTGCCGCACATCATGAAGCAGTAGACGGTAAGTTTTTGAGGAAACACAACTTTGTGGTCAGGTTCCTGAGAGGCTAAATTCTCCTTGGCCAAACCTCATCCCTCTTGGGATCTTTCTCTGGTCTTAGTGGCTCTACAGAGAGTACCCTTTGAGCCCTTACAGTCAGTGGAAATAAAGATCCTGTCCCTTAAGACAGTGCTCCTGACTGTGCTCACATCCATCAAGAGGGTGGGGGACCTGCAGGCATTTTCGGTCAATGAAGCATGCTTAAAGTTTGGGCCGGCTGACTCTCACGTAATCCTGAGACCCCAGCCTGGATATGTTCCCAAAGTTCCACACCGCTCCTTCAGGGATTAGTTGGGGAACTTGCGAGTGCTGCCCTCAGAGAAGGCAGACCCTGTTCACGCCCTGCGTTTGTACGTGGACCGCACGCAGAGCTTTAGAACCTCAGAACAGCTCTTTGTCTGCTATGGAGGCCAGCAGAAGGGAAGGGCTGTCTCCAAACAGAGGTTGGCCCACTGGATATGGGATGCCATCGTCTTGGTGTACCAATCCTGAGACGAGCCGTGCCCCCTTGGAGTGAGAGCTCACTCAACATGAAATGTTGCTTCTTCCTAGGCGTTGGCAAACTTATGTAGAGCTGCAGGCTGGGCGACACCTAACACATTCGCGAGATTCTACAATCTCCGAGTGAAGCCGGTGTCTTCCTGTGTGTTGTGTACAAAAAAGTAATATGTGAGAAGAATGGCTCGGTGTTTCGCTTGCTGCGCCATTCCCCTCTGAGGACAGGTATGAGCACCTGTTCTACTCTGCAGGTGAGGTCCCTGGCTGGTGAACCCTGGTGAGTTCCTCCAGCATCCTCGGCAGTCAGATGCGGCCAGGTCTAGTACTTGTGTGTATGCCTGGTTGGTCAACCCCTTTACTAAAGTAAATGCCCATATGTTGTGATTCCCCCTCTGGGTAACCCCATATGTGTATTTCCATGGTACGGCTTCCCCATTGGCGAGTCCATGTCTTTCTGTGTCCACTCTGCCATCTCTGTAATGGAATGTGACTCCACCCCTGCACAAGGCAGGATCTACCCCAGAGATCTTCCATATGTAGCACTGCCCCTTGTCAGTCCATATGAATATTTCCCACGTTACCTCCCTACGGGCAGGATGTGGTCTCCACTGCGTTCCCTTTCAGATTGGAATTGGCACACTTTCCCAGTGTTATCCAATAGTCTCACTGTTCAGGTTTAAATGGAACATCAGTGATTGACATTCTCCGTGCAAAGCCCTGTCCTTTTTTCCACCCCAGCAGGAGACTGACTGATAGGGAACGTCTAGATTATTAATGTAAGATGCTAATTCCCGTCGCCACAACTCCTGTACCTCCGCTGGCACGGCCGAGTTTCATCTCGGTTCATCAGCGGAAAACTTAATGTGAGTATGCTGCCTTATATATAGCGGGGGAGAGGCTTGCAATGCAAATCTCACTCGCCAATGTGCATTGGCTTGTTCTGTTACCAGAATCTCAGGCGAGATCCCAATTCATCGGTCACTGACGTTAACTTCTCCATTCTCTCCTTCAGGGAATGGGGGTTACATAAGTAACCTAGACGTTAATATCGCATAATAAAAACATTCAGCATTGTAAGAAATTAATTCAGAATTGTGCATTATAAACTCGCATTTTTGAGAAAAATTCAGATTTCAGAAAAAAGAGACAGAAATGCAAGATGTTAAAATTGCCAGATATCAACTCGGAATTGTGAGAAATAAAGTCAGTCGAATAAGTCATTACCTTTTTTATTTTTTTATTCTGTGGCAGAAACTGACCTCCTAACATTGCGCATCCTCATATTATATATTGCTAACTGTATACTATCAAGTTTATCCTGAATAGACTTTTCGGACTATAAAAGTCTTTTCTTCACTCCAATTGTCACGTTTTCTGTCGGCGTTAGATATTTTCCCCTCAAACACTGAAGCTACTGTTTATACAATGCACAGTGTTTCCATGACTGTCTAAAGCCCGTGAATATGAGGCACGCTATTGGTTGTCCATTGCTAAGCATCTAGTCGTAAAATTCTAACACCACATCATTTCACACTGTACGAGTTTCACACCTCAATGCAGAGTTAATACCTCAAAAGCGGTGCTCCGGAACAGGGTTTCAAGTGTAAAATGTTCCTTTACCCGGGGTTAAAAATGGGCTTTAGAACAACCCGGGGTTAAGCAGAGTGTGAGAAGTCCTATAGAAAACTGACACTGAGTAATGTCTGTCTCTTTCAAGGTTTTATGACAAGAGAAGAGCGTAAGAAGTTTGAGAGTTTACACTCACCCTATAATAAGTACTGGATCCCATGTGTTTGGTTCACTAACCTGGCCGCAGTCGCCCGCTGTGAGGGCAGAATCAAAGATGATAATACTTATAAACTTCTATTGGAGGTAACTACATTCAAAAGATCTTTAAAGGTTTTACATGACAGTATTTATGAAAGTAAGAACACCATAGTTAATTTGATTCAAAAGATTTGATGCCTAGTGTAAAACTGAAGTGCTTGGTTGAAATAATAATTCTATTTGTCTTCTATGTTGTTTTTGTAGGAGCTGAACAGTTTCAGAGGGAAGTGCAGCATGCTTTTTCACTATGACATGATCAGCATACCATTGGTCTACACACAGGTCAGATACATGCTTAAGATGAGTGAAACTGAAAGGGTTTCATGGCATGTGATGGAATATGAATTGATATCTTTTTCCATCGCAGGTTGTGACTCTGGCTGTGTACAGTTTCTTCCTGGTGTGTCTGATTGGTCGTCAGTTTCTGGACCCGGGTCAGGGTTATCCGGGTCATGACCTTGACCTTTACGTCCCCATCTTTACCCTTCTGCAGTTCTTTTTCTATGCTGGCTGGTTGAAGGTCAGGAATCAGAACCCCTGATATCATTTAAATACTAAGTAGATGTCCCTCCCTTTTCATATATGACCCTGCCCTACAAAGTGTAAATGTTGCTATAAAACATGAACCCAGAAGCATAATTCCATGACTAATTTAATCAATATTAGCATTTCTTTAGCCATTACTATTTGTTTGTGTCATTGTGTAATTATTTCTCAGGTGGCAGAGCAGCTCATAAATCCGTTTGGAGAGGATGATGATGACTTTGAGACCAATTGGTTGATAGATAGAAACTTCCAGGTGATAATTCATTTGCAATATATAAAATCATAGTCTTTCATTTGTTTCACAAAAAGACATTTTCTCTGTATGTGTTTAAAAGGTGTCTATGATGGCGGTGGATGAGATGTATGGAGATTTGCCCATGATGGAAAGAGATCGTTACTGGAATGATTCGAATCCTCGTCCGCCATACACAGCCGCTACGCTCTTCGTGCTGCGCAAACCCTCTTTCCAAGGCTCCACATTCGACATGGCGTCAGTGATCACCAAACACAAATCCACTGATCTTTTCAGACTAGACAGTTTACTGTACACTGTACAACTGCAAACAATCTGTAAAAAAAAAAGATAATATGATGGATTGCAGTCATAAATATAGCTGCTACTCATTTAAGTATGATTTTAAAAGGAATAGTTTGCCTAAAAATTTACATTCAGAAAAAAAATTGGATGGTGCCTTATATATTTGCTGTACATTTTTGGTTGAATTAAATATTTTTTTAAAGAAATTAATACTTTTATTCAACAAGGATGCATTAAATTGATCAAAAGTGACAGTAAAGAAAAAAAAATCTGTTTTTAAGCATTCTATTTATCAAAGAAAAAATAAGCATCGCAACTGTTTTCAACATTGATAATAATCAGAAATATTTCTTGAGCATCAAATAAGTATATTAGAATGATTTCTGAAGGATCATGTGACACTGAAGACGAGTAATGATGCTGAAAATTCAGCTTTGATCACAGGAATAAATTACATTTTAAAATATATTTAAATAGAAAACAGTTATTTTAAATTGTAATAATATTTTACAATATTTCTGTTTTTACTGTATTTTTAATCAAATAAAAGCAGCCTTGGTGAACATAAGAGATTTCTTTCAAAAACATCATATTGACTCCAAACTTTTGAATGCTAATGTAAAAACAAAATAATTGATAAAATGAAAAACAAATAAGTTCTTATTTTATTGACATTTCAAATCCCCAGAATTCCTAAAGAGGAGATGCATTTCCAGCCTCTGCAGGAGATTGCCGAGAACCTGGAGGAATCCGTGACGCGGAATCACAACCTCGCCCTCTTCAATCGGCTCCTCAGCTCCGCCCCCTCTCCCACAGGCTTCATGGGTGGAGCCTTACGCCGCACCTCCGCCCAGCTGCGGCGTTTGACACGCTCCATCAGTCCGGACCCCTCCTTCTCTGATGCAGAGGATGAGGAAGAGGAGAGCACTGGGAGGAGCGCAGGCACGGCCGGCTCCATGCCGTCTGGACTCGGGTTGGACACCACACAGAGCACCATCTGCAGCTGTGGAGGACTCATCAGCACCTGTCCTCCGCTGTCAGATGTGGAATTCCACCAGCAAGGTGAGAGAGATGGAAGAGGTGAAGAGAAAGACGAGAAGATGGTGGAGAAAGACTCACTAGTGCCAAAAATCCCACCGCCCACAGTGCTGGCATCAGCAGGGAGGAAGAGTCCTCTTGCTCTGGGACAAGTCAAGTCTCATTTTTGTTCCTCAAACACCACCAACCACTCTGGACCCAACTTCTACTCTTTCCAGCCTATCCGTGACCCGGCAAAGGTCATGACACCAAAACCAAATCCACCCAATAGCAAAGAAGAAGCAGTGTCTTTACTGACTGCCCCATCGCCTGAAGTCTCAGCGTTTCCGGAGAATTCAGAAAGAGAGCGGATGCTGGCAGATTCACAATGGCTGCCTTCAAATGGTCAAAGTCAGTGTGTAAGTGTAGGGTCAGAGGTCACAGAGTCGAGTAGTAAGGTCATGGAGTGACCAAATAGAGGAAATATTTGAACTACATGATCGCTTTCACATTTTTTCATATTGATACATGCAACTAGAAAGTTTGGATACAATTTTGTTGCATTTTAATACTTGGCAAATTTTTAAACTTTATTTTTAGATTCTTCTGAAAGTGAATGCTATGATATGTAATCATGTGACAGAATAATGATAATCAGCACTGAAACTGATCTAGTTTTTCTAGTTTCTTGAAAATAGAGTAAATGTCTACATAAAATAGCAACAAGACGTAAATAAGAAATATAATTTTCTTTTTTGAATATATGACAATAATGTGAAAGAATACAGTATAACACAGGCAATGCTCTTATGAATATGAATAATAGCGCTCCGATGATTATTAGATTTGATGTTGATATGTACTGTTGGAAATGATCCTTATGTACGCTGTATTGCAGCACCAGAATGAAATGTTAAAGCAGCAGAAAGGTTTGTAGGCTTACTAGATGAATAGAAATATCTCTTAATAATAAAGTTATTAATATAATTTAATAAAATGTTTAATACAGTTTTCCATTAATTATTCCACAACAGGATTTTCCCACAGCAATGTTTTATGCCCTCATTATCAAGTTTATTAATCATTGTTCAAGGAAAGTATTAAAGGTGAACAGCTGTTCTTTATAATAATAGAATCATATTCTCAGTGATTTGTCTTTACAAAAAAATGAAGAACCATTAAATGAAACGAGAAGCCACTATGCACTTTGTTATATTTGACATTTGACATTATAATAGACATTGTAAAACATTAATATTCACCTTTCGTAACAAAATGTGATTTTTTTTTTCCTGAAGGCACTGTATATAAATGCAAAAGCAATAATAAAACACAAAGAACTTGCACACATTTATAAAAAGATCACAGATTATTTTAAGAGGGGTCCGGGATGCTTTTCAAGAATTGGTAGACTTTCAGGGAAACAACCAAGGCAACAATCTGGAAAACAGGATTGAAGTTGAATATAAATATTATTTATCATCAAGAACTGATTGCTGTTTTAGTACAATGCTCTCTTAGATTCATCCCTGCTGATATAGACTACTAAAATACGAGATTAAAAACCCATTGCAGAAAACAAACTAAAAAGACATGATTTCAATCTTTAAATCAAATCAGTTATAAACTAATACAAAAATGCTGCAGTGGACCATTTCCCACTTTCTAATTGTTCAAAGTTTAGGTAGGTCAACGGTCACATATTATTACCTCTAGAATCCCGATCAAAAAGTACAAAGCTCCAGAAATGGGAATGTTTTCGTTCAACAGCAGATGAATGCAGCCCCTTACTTTCTATAGCAGGAATGAAAGAGTTTCATAAAAATACTATGTATTCATAATCTTTTTGCTGTATTTTGGTCATGATGAGGCAGTACCTTATTCTCAGCTTGTTCTTTACTACATGTTGAATGTGTTTTTGAAAATTGACTGCAGCATTGTTTGGGATACGAGTTCTTCTGTTCTTCTTCCCTAGGGGAACGTGTGAAGTCGTCATAGCCTTTGTATCCACAGCAACGCAGCTTTGTTAAAATGAAAATTGTAATATTCATTAGAAGGACCACAGCTGACATACATGAAGGCGTATGCATGATGGTCTTACCTTGTTCATAGTTTCATCCCATATATCAGTGATTGAAGGGTCAGCTTTATAGTTCTTCTCAAGGCTTTGTAAAAATTTGCTCTCTAATCTCCTTAAGGATTTTTCTTTCTGTTAACCATAAAAGGAAGCATTTGAATAAAGCTCAGTTCCTGTATTTAACCAGTATGGAACATTATGGGAGACAGGATGGTTGGCACAGGGTTAATTTCTGCTTCATAACTGAATTCAGTTACAAAAATGTGACATTTTGTCCTTTTTGAAACTGATTGATATGATCAAGACAAAATATCAAAACTAGACTGCTGCATCCCAGTTTGCACTATCCATTCTAAATAGTATTTATAATTAGAATTCTGATGATAACGAGCAAAATCACTGAAGAAAAGAGAAACACAAGAACTACACTTCCAGACTTCCAGCCTTAGATGAAATCAACTGAAAAGACATTAAATCTCTCTTATTACAAACCAGACTGACTTTATTTCTATCATTTGTCTACAGTTCTATTTTAGAATTAACTAGGTTTAGATGTTGATATTTTATTTAAAATGTTTGGTCACCATTATGGTGATCAATGTTTCATTTAGTTGGGCAGTTTGACTCTTGGTTTTTATGTTAAAGGATTAGTTCACTTTAAAATGAAAATTACTCCAAGCTTTACTCACCCTCAAGCCATCCTAGGTGTATACGACTTTCTTCTTTCTGATGAACACAATCAGAGTTTTATTAATAAATATCCGTATTCAACTTAGGAAGAAAGCGTAACTGACGTCGCATAGGAAGGCGTAGGATGTAGTGAAGCGTTTTGAACTCCGAGAGGCATTACACTTTCTTCGTAAGTTGAATACGGAAGGCGGTCTGGCGGTAGCTAGATATTTTACTTTATAACTTGTTAAATATGGATATTTTTCTTATACAAACACATCGCTTCACTTCAGAAGGCCTTTATTAACCCCCCGGAGCCATTTGGAGTACGTTTTGCTTTGGATGGATGCACTTTCTTGAGCCTTATACTTGTTGGTCCCGTTCACTGCCATTATAAAGCTTAGATGCATCAGTATATTAATATAACTCTGATTGCGTTCATCTGAAAAAAGAAATTCATATACACCTAGGATGGCTTGAGGATGAGTAAAGCTTGGGGTAATTCTAATTTTAAAGTGAACTAATCCTTTAAGTTTGCAGCATGAAGCATGTCACCATTGATGAGAAACATATGCTGATGCTTGATGTCTGTGGGTATGTTTACTTTTTTCCCCCACAATGTGTCTAAAAGTTAAAATTCAAAATGTCTAATCTGTGGCATGAAGGTACTGTTGGTGAAAATAACTTTAGTCCCATCACTGATCGAAAGTGGTTGTTTGACAATAAGTTTTCTTCTTGATGGTGTAAACCATATCACCTGATTGTTCTAGTTTATGGTCTCCTTTGTAACAAATTACGTGTTTCTGCAAACACTGTTACAAAGACCACAAACTTAACATAAAAACCAAGAGACAAACTGCCCAACTAAAGGAAACACTGATCACCATAACGGTGACCAAATATTTTCAATAACACATAAGCCTCTATTAATTTTCAAAAAGACCTGTAGACGATCAACAGAAATCATCAGGTGTCTTTAATAATCAAACAATCAACACAATTAACCACTTAAGTACCTAATTAACTCTAATACTGCTTCAATGTTACTTTTAACACCCTGCTGGTGGTTCCCATATAAACACCACGTTGTGTTAATTTAACACCGGGGAATTTAAGTATAAGTAAACGGATTGTGATGCAGCAAAGGTGTCAAAAATTTACCAAAATAACTCAAAATAATATTAGAACCACCTTAGAAAGACATGTAAATATAATGATTTTTAATTAATAAAGATGGAGATATTTTGAATATTTGTAGTAGACCATGCTGCTTCGCTAACATAATTTTTGTGTTAAAACCATCTAAAAAAAAGAAAACAGTTTAACTGAATTGTATATAAAAATGTAAGCAAATCATATATATTACACATAAAATTATGGTTATCAAATCACAAAAGTGTTTTGATTATTATCTTTTATGTCCCCACAACCTGTGTGTGCCAATGATTCCTGTTTTGCAACATAAATTAAGTTAAACCGTGAATTAACAAAAGAAAGATTTTTGTCACATTGTGTTATTTTTGTAACTGATAATTCAAGCTTTCATTTGGTTTATCTTAATTTTCTTTCATCAATTCATTTTGTTTCATTAAAGATTCTCCACAATTAACATTTTTGCCAGCAATTATTGAATATTGGGTCTCATATTTGCTCTCACCACAGGATTGGGGAAGACCATAAACAGCGTCACGATGACCTGGAGGATTAAGATGATGAGCACAGCGATGAAAAACTGAAATAAAATTGAAAAAAAAAAAAAAAAAAGAAAGAAATTAAAACAGGGCGGTACACTTGGCTTTACATTGGTTCTTTTTCTTTACAAAACAAGAATGACACTCTCTACTGTTTAGAACGTTACATTATCCATGTTTACAGTACACAATTATTCTTAAGATGTCCCCTTTTGTACAGAGATGGTAATGAAATTGAAAGACTAATACGTGTTTGGCGACATCTAACTGTTTTGATAGTATTTCATTTTTCAGATTTAGAATATAGGCTATTTCAATATGGATATTACTGTAAAAATGTGGCAAATTGCAATCATATTCAGTTTTGTATGTTAGGTTTTGAACTTAAGTTTAACAGTTTTATAAAAGAGTAGTATGTAAACGTGCAAATTAACCTGTAGGTACATCGAGTTTTGGTGGTGGTTAATGTGTCTGAATGAGAGAACAATTCATGTTATTTGACAGATGTAGTCATTGAATGTATTTTGTGCCAAATCAATAATAGACTGCTGTTATGCTCACTGTGGGAAGAGTTGAAAAGTGACCCAAGTATTGAGAAATTGGTTCTAGTGATTGTTTTTTTAATATTTTTTTTTTTTTTTTTACACTTACAAACAAGAGCATCCAGCTTTTTTTCTTCAAAGTGCCTAAACAGCCAATCACACCCATCACAGTGAGGACACAGCCCAGAGTGATCAGCATCGGGGCCCCCAGGGACAGGAGCGTGGTAAGTATTGCATCATCAGCTGTTTTTAACAAGTCAGATGTCGTGCTCTTCATTTGTGACCATATACCGAATCCTACAGCTGCGCACCCACTCAACTACAGTGTGTGAAAGAGAAATAAATAAAAAAAAAAACGTTTATTTGGTGCTCATTCATCATCAGTGGGCTACTCACTCAATGAACAGATACAAAATGTCATTTACTTACAGTGAAGAAGCTGTAGAAGGTGGAACCCAGCTTTAAACATGTGTCCATGTTTTTGTTTTTTTGTTTTTTCTGGTCTGTGGCGAAGAGATATGACAAGACAAACTAGGCTATGTTGTTTTCAGATTGTAAACTAGAGTTATCAGTCTGTGATTATGCTTTACTAGAGTACTTCCTCCTCCTTGGCTCCTTCGGCCACTCTTTTCAGGTTTGATATAGTATAATGAAAAATCTCTTTTACTTCACTACATCTGTTCTCGAGTCAACAACTCACTGTTTCAAATACTTTTACTGGAGTAATATTTTATTTGGGTATCTGTAGTTTTACTCAAGTACATGATTTGTGTAGTTAGTCCACCACTGCAGTATGTTTGTTTAGTTCAGTATATTAAATTTGTTAATTTTTTTTTTTTTTGCCCAAAAATTGCCATTTTAAATTCAGCTGTGCTTTACTCAAATCAGAACTTTCTCTCACATGTAAAGACAGATTTCAAGCTATTTCCCTAATGTTGTTTGTATTGTCTTAACCCTCTACAGCACAGCATTGCCCTCAGGCAACGGAAAGTTTTCTTAAGCCCTATGTTTGGTAAATTTTTCTTTAAATGATTACAACCAATTAGAAAGGTTGAGAAAGTATCAAAGAACAGTCCAGTAAGGTGTGGGAGTCACTATCAAGCACCATTTAAAGGTGGGACGTCCTGTTTTGACACATGTCAGTTTTTCTTTTCGTTGCCTCAGCGCAACGTAGTGCGATAAGGGGTACTTTTTGAGGATGTTTTGGACAATACCTCACATTGGCAAATAATGTGTTACAAGAATGGAAGATGTAGGGTTCCTGGGTGTGCAGGAACACCCAAAGTGATGTGAAAAAATTGTAACATACACCTCTATTTCACAGCAAGAAATGCTTTTTGAAATTTATGGCATGACACACTACATGATTCAGACCTATGCATGTATCAAATTCAATATATCATTGTCTTTCGAGTGTTTTCCCCTTTTTACTTAATGATTTCTTGACATTTTTTTTTAAAAAAAATTGATTTTGATGATAATTTTCTCTATGATTCTGTATTATTGTTGCACAACGTTGCCCTGAGGCAACGAAAAAATATTTTGGGGTGGGGAGAGGGTGGGAGGCCAAAAAATTTTTTTATCAATAAAATGTTCCCAAATGAACCAAAAAATGATGTGGAATATTTTTTTTCATGTGCCATCAACATGTGTGCAGTAGAGGGTTAAAGGTGGATTTCCTGTCATCATTATGGTAATTGACATGAGAAGAAACATGAGATATATATATACACATTATATAAACATATATTTCAAGTTGATGTTGAAAAACAAGTCTTTTAGATGTAGAATGCCTCTTAGGGTCTAGTATTTTTAAGTCTTTATCCTAGAATTTACTCATTAACCCTGGCTAAACTAATGTTCACACATATGTCAAATCCATTCATAGAAATTCCTTTTGTGTCAAGTGAAACAATATCATACTCACATCAGTGGAATACAGCTTGACAGATCTGCAGCAGTATCGAACAGTTCCTGATGATACTAACATAGATGTCTTTGATCTACTGGCTCTTAAGCATTCTCACCACATCCACCCTTATTTACTCATGCTTTGCACTTCTCACCAACAGAAGATTCTTCTAAAAGTGTTAAGTGCTCACACCCAATGTTCCCGCTAAGCTGCGCGCATGTGCGGTCGCGCACTGCTCATGCCTCAGCCACGCAGTAAGAATAAATGCCGTGCAGAGGACAGACGCAGACCTAATATGTGTGGGGAAATCCATTTGATTGTAGTTTAAATGAGAAATAATTACAGTGGTCTGCTCAACCGCTATAGAGTCAGCAAATTTCCTTTGGCATAGATGTGGCCCAAATAAACAGCTGAGGTGTGGCCCAGATTAGTTTGTGTTTGCCGGCCCAGTTCTGGCCCACATCTTTTTAGCCAGAACTAAACCAAAAGAAGGCCATAACTCAACCAGTAGTGAGCCAAATAATAAAAACAGACGTGGCCCATATGTGAACCTTTATTCTTGTATGAGTTCTGCAAAGGGCTGATGGCCTTTTGTGGCCCACACATGGCTGAACACACCCAAAGCCATAATTTATCCACACTTACCACACCTGTTTTTTAAATTTAAAATATCCCTCAAACAGTAAATCAAACAGTCTTCAACACAAAAATTGTGTTTATTTTTTATTTTTATTAAATATCATCTTAAACACAAAAGGAGTGTGCTGATGTTGATAGTAATGTCTCACCAATCTTTCTCATTCACCATCTGTAAGAAAAAGAAGATAAAGAAATACATTAGTATAACAGTGTTATACATCAGATATTATTTAAAACAAGCACAAAGGCCTATTACAAATTATTGTAAATAAACATTACAAAGATTGGCAGCACTTTAGCATGGGGCAACTTTTACCTCAATAAACTGCTAATTCACTGCCCAAATGTTCTTGCTATCTGGGGAATGCGGTTTACAAGCACGTGTGAGCGGCAGTGAGCCAAATCAGTCGTGGTAAGAATAGTCATGTTTGCGGACCAAATAGATCAATACGAGAGGCAACGCAAAACACAAAGAAATGTGAAATAAAACGTCATCATGTTTTAACCCTCTGGTTCTCTTCGGTCACTTTTGACCGAAAATTTTTCTGTTTTGAATTGTTAAAAATCGCAGCTTCATCGGAATGGTACGAAACTTGGTGACTTTTATGGCATTTGGAATGTGAACACACACACAAAAAAAATTGAGGATATGATTCGAGCATGCTAAGTGGTCGTAAAAAAAATAGTAACACTTGTTGTCTTCGGTCAAAAGTGACCGACCATAGGAAATGAATGGGAAATCGACAAAAACACAAAAGTTTGGAGAATTTTGGTGTGTACAATCTACAAATCGGCCACAATTTTGAAAAAAAGTACACAGCAGTAAAGGGGTGACACTCTAAAACATCAAGAGTGTGATATAGACACACCCACTCACACACGAGCACACACACACACACGCTTGCACACACACACACACACACCCTATAAACCACTGTCTGTAACACAGAGCAAAGTTTTGATAATATGTGAAATCCATTCAATAATTCAGTAATAATGCAGGAAAAGCTCACAGCATTGAAGGAGTGACACTCTAAAACATCAAGAGTGGAATAAACACCTATTCTCACGCACACACACACACGCACACATGATACCCCTTTGGTACAATATAAAATAATATAAAAATCTTCGTTTTGAATTTTTAAAAAATTGTAGCTTCATCAAAATGGGTTGAAACTTGGTGATTTTTATGTCAATTGGTATGCGAATACAGAAAAAAAAAATCGAGGGCATGATGCGAAAAGTCTAAGTGGTCGTAAAAAAAATAGTTACACTTGTGTTCTTCGGTCAAAAATGACCGACCATAGGAAATGAATGGGAAATCAACAAAAACACAAAAGTTTGGAGAATTTTGGTGTGTACAATCTACAAATCGGCCACAATTCTGAAAAAATGTACACAGCAGTAAAGGGGTGACACTCTAAAACATCAAGAGTGTGATATAGACGCACCCACTCACACACACACGCACACACACACATTATACACACACACTTATGAACTGTGCACTTGGAAGTACAGGCTTGTTCCTTCGCATCATTCTGAGTTTTTTTTTTTTTTTGCAGGAGCTCTGTGTCAAGAGCATAAAAAGTAAAAAAAAAAAAAAAAAAAAAAAAAAAAAGTCACGTGGCATTTTTTATGAATTCTCTTTCTAACACTATGTATAGGTTTGACTGTAATCATAATGCAAAACACTTCAAATCAATATTTCTTACAAAAATATATCTAAAACTTGATAAGAAACAGTCTTTGAGAATGTCTAAATATATATTCATATCCTCAACCTAAAAAAATTAGGTAAATATGTCCAAAAACAACTAGGGAATTCACAAGCCTTTCCATAGAGAGCTGTATCTAGTGGTTACACCATAGTATTACACATTTTTCTTTTTATACTCTCACTAGATGGCGCTAAAAAATTTAAAAAAAAAAATTATTTTAAAGGCCTAGACTCTATTTTAACCTGAAATACTGCATTAATTGAAAAATAGTGAAAAAATATTAGAAAAAAAAAAATTGTATTATTTTCAATGGGAAACATTGATCATAATTATTGCATAAATATTAATTAGTATCATGAAATTCTCTCAAAATACAAAATAAAAAAGTAAAAATATTATTGAACAAAAACAAATTACATTGGTTTTGCTGAGGGAGAAAAAAATTGAATTTTAGGGGTCCGGTCACTTTTGACCGCGAAGAGCACAAGTGTGACTCCCAAACGAGGAGCACCAGTGAAGGGTGGCTTAACCCACGTAGAAGGCGACGTTCTTGTGACCTTGCGCAACGTTCCCTAAAAGTTCTCTAAAGGTGACGAAAATTCTGAACCTTTATAGAACATTTGAGATGTTCATAAAACGTCCTCTTTTGGTAATGAAAGCGCTGCAGTTCAAGGTTCCTTATGACTTTAGGTAGGGTGACCATATGTCCTCTTTTTGGACCTAAACAAATGCGTCCGGCTGGGATTTCTAAATTGCCCAAAATGTCCAGGATTCGGCTTTTGCTTTCTACAATCGCGTCTCGCGCTGTCTGCTGTCTGACACACACGCCCGAAGTGCGCGCAGCCGCCCCTCTGCAGCGCGTGATCCCTTCAGTTCTCTTTCGCGCTGTATTATATGGTTAAAGACACACACAGACAGTTATGTCAAAATGTCTGTCTTGACGAGTATTTATGTAAACACAGTCAGTTATGTCCAGAGGTGGAAAGTCCAGGGGTCAGAAAGTAAAAGTCCTGCCATATTTTTATTCCACCCACTCAAACGGTGGTAAAGTTAATGAGATAATTAATAATGGTCAATCATCACTCAGTTAATCCTTTAAAGACACCTGATGTTAACAAGCACAATCACCAAAGGAGAAAATCACATTTTTTAAGTCACCATCATGGAGATCAGGGTTTGCTTTAGTTGGGCTCTTGACCCTTGACTTTTTAATATTAGATTTTGTTTGGGCTGTTGTAACTGAGTTGTAACAGCCAGATAAGCAAAGAAAAAAGATGGTCAGGTGGTGTTGGTTATGTTTTCACATAATCATTATTTGATCTGAATCACCAAACTCACTTAAAGCCCAATCTCTGAGTTAGATTTACTTTGTTGATTACAGCAGCACTGCGATTCTACAGCAGAAGATCAGCTTTTTCAATATAATCCAAATGATTTCTCAAAACTTGTTCTGATCAAAAAAAAAAAAAAATCTTTCTTTTAGGTATACACAGACATCAAGAATCAACCTGTGAAAATTTCTAGCGGGGAAGTGGCGGAAATAACGGATGATGGGCACAGAATGCTAACAAAACTCTGAGACATCAGTGATTACACACCCACCACAGGTGTAGCGTGCAAACTCAAAATACCTTTAAATTTAAATATATTTGTGTGTGTGTGTAAGATTCATCATTTCACAATATTACTATTTATGAAAAGTGAAAAATGAACAAATAAGTTCCACTTTTGTTGACATTTCAAATCCCCAGAATTCCTAAAGAGGAGATGCATTTCCAGCCTCTGCAGGAGATTGCCGAGAACCTGGAGGAATCCGTGACGCGGAATCACAACCTCGCCCTCTTCAATCGGCTCCTCAGCTCCGCCCCCTCTCCCACAGGCTTCATGGGTGGAGCCTTACGCCGCACCTCCGCCCAGTTGCGCCGTTTGACATGCTCCGTCATTCCGAACCACTCCTTCTCTGACGCAGAGGATGAGGAAGAGGAGAGCACGGGGAGGAATGCAGGCACGGCCGGCTCCATGCCGTCTGGACTCGGGTTGGACACCACACAGAGCACCATCTGCAGCTGTGGAGGACTCATCAGCACCTGTCCTCCGCTGTCAGATGTGGAATTCCACCAGCAAGGTGAGAAAGATGGTGAGAAGATAGTGGAGAAAGACTCACTAGTGCCAAAAATCCCACCGCCCACAGTGCTGGCATCAGCAGGGAGGAAGAGTCCTCTTGCTCTGGGACAAGTCAAGTCTCATTTCTGTTCCTCAAACACCACCAACCACTCTGTACCCGATTTCTACTCTTTCCAGCCTATCCGTGACCCGGCAAAGGTCATGACACCAAAACCAAATCCACCCAATAGGAAAGAAGAAGCAGTGTCTTTACTGACTGTCCCATCACCTGGGTGATGGGACAGTCAGTAAAGACACTGCTTACTGACTGTCCCAGGCGTTTCTGTAGAATTCAGAAAGAGAGCGGATGCTGGCAGATTCACAATGGCTGCCTTCAAATGGTCAAAGTCAGTGTGTAAGTGTAGGGTCAGAGGTCACAGAGTCGAGTAGTAAGGTCATGGAGTGACCAAATAGAGGAAATGTTTGAACTACATGATCGCTTTCACATTTTTTTCATATTGATACATGCAACTACAAAGTTTGGATGCACTTGTCTGAATTTTGTTGCATTTTCAAACTTGGCAGATTATTTTAAAACTATTTTTAGATTCTTCTGAAAGTAAAATGCTATGATATGTAATCATATGACAGAATAATGATAATCAGCCCTGAAACTGATCTAGTTTTTCTAGTTTTTTGAAAATAGGGTGAATGTCTACATAAAATAGCAACATGAGGTAAATAAGAAATATAATTTTCTCTTTTTAATATATGACAATAATGTGAAAGAATACAGTATAACACAGGCAATGCTCTTATGAATATGAATAATAGTGTTCAGATGATTATTAGATTTGATGTTGATATGTATGTTGGAAATAATCCTTATGTACGCTGTATTGCAGCAATGTAAGACTGGTGCTTTTATATATTAATATAAAGTGCAATGTAAAAAAACAGCAAATAAAATAAGCAGTAAGCACAAACAAATGAGTTTTTATATTTACAGTATATAGTTTACTACAGAATAGAAATATCTCTTAATAATAAAGTTATTAAAATAATTTAATAAAATGTTTAATACAGTTTTCTATTAATTATTCCACAACAGGATTTTCTCACAGCAGTGTTTTATGCCTTTATTAATCATTGTTAAAGGAAAGTATTAAAGGTTAACAGCTGTTCTTTATAATAATAGAATCATACTGTAAGTGATTTGTCTTTACAAAAAAATGAAGAAACATAAATAAAACGAGAAGCCACTATGCACTTTGTTATATTTGATAGACATTATAAAACTGAAATCAAGTAATATTTTTAAGAAAATATTTTTTTTCCACACATCATCTTTCATAAACAAAATGTGATTTTTTTCCCCTGAAGGCACTGTAAATAAATGCAAAAGCAATAATAAAACACAAAGAACTTGCACACATTTATAAAAAGTTGTTTATCACAGATTATTTTCAAAGGAGTCGGGGAGATCAGGTATGCGTCTCAAGCATCGGTAGACTTTCAGGGAAACGACCAAGGCAACTATCTGGAAAACAGGGTTGAAGTTGAATATAAATATTATTTATCATCAAGAACTGATTGCTGTTTTAGTACAATGCTCTCTTAGATTCATCCCTGTTGATATAGACTACTAAAATACGAGATTAAAAACCCATTGCAGAAAACAAACTAAAAAGACATGATTTCAATCTTTAAATCAAATCAGTTATAAACTAATACAAAAATGCTGCAGTGGACCATTTCCCACTTTCTAATTGTTCAAAGTTTAGGTAGGTCAACGGTCACATATTATTACCTCTAGAATCCCGATCAAAAAGGACAAAGCTCCAGAAATGGGAAAACTTTCGTTCAACAGCATATGAATGCAGCCCTTTACTTTCTATAGCAGGAATGAGAGAGTTTCATAAAAATAATGTATTCATAATCTTTGTGCTGTATTTTTGGTCATGATGAGGCAGTACCTTATTCTCAGCTTGTTCTTTACTACATGCTGAATTTGTTTTTGTATATTCACCGCAGCATTGTGTGGGATACGAGTTCTTCTTTACCCAAGCGGAACGTGCAAAGTCATCATAGCCTTTGTATCCACAGCAATGCAGCTTCATAAAAATGAAAATAGTAATATTCATTAGAAGGACCACATCTGACATACACAGTAAAATCCCCAGAGTTAAATCAACTCTGCTCAGAGTACATTTGGTCCCTCTTTAAATAGTGTTAAAGTAACACTAAAGCAGAGTTAAAGTTAATGAGATAATTAAGCAATTATTTAAGTGATGATTGGACATGATGATGAACACCTGCTGTTAACAAGCAAAATCACTGAAGAAAAGAGAAACACAAGAACTACAGCTGACTTCAGCCACTGCCTTAGATGAAATCAACTGAAGATAAAAGACATTAACCCCCGGTTTCACAGACAAGGCTTAAGATAGTCCTAGACTAAAATGCATGTTTGAGCCATTTTAACTAAAAGCAACTTGGACTGACATATCTTAAAATATGTCAGTGCCATTGTTTTGTCTCAAGATGCATACCAGTAATATTTTTTTCTAGTGAATGTTTATAAAAGCTACTTAAATGCCCTAATTGAACTAAGGTATAATCCTAGCTTAGGCTAAGCCCTGTCTGTGAAACTGGGCCTAAATCTCTCAAGATCTGATTAATAGATCTGATTAACTTATTACTAACCAGATTGACTTTATTTTTGTCACACGTCTAAAGAAATTCTTATTGAGAATTATTTAATTAGAATTAGAGTTTTTTTTCTCTTAGGTTTCTTGACTGAGATTTGGCTATTATAAAATTGCAACAAAAACAAAAAAACAGTAACGCAAAACCAAAATGTATAAATGACAAAACATATAATCAGTTGCTTTGGATGCGATTAGGCAATCTCACAATGACTATATCGTCATATAAAAGCAGCTAATAACTGTTCACTGTAAAACACTGACCTCACTGCTTTACAACAACATATGCATTGATGCAGAGAAAAATCTAACATAGAACATCAAGGGTCAAGAGCCCAACTTAAGCAAACGCTGATCTCCATGATGGTGGCGTCCTTTTCTTTTCTTTTCTTTTTCTTGACCAATAAAACAACATCTACACTTCTGTTAATTCTCAATAAGTACTTCTGTAGACATGTGAAAATAAGTCAATCTGGTTAGTAATATGTGAAGCTGGTAATGCTGTTTGTGGAGTTGTTTAATCGTTTAATCAGATCTTCAGTGATTTAACGATTTTTATCTTCAGTTGATTTCATCTAAGGCTGTGACTGAAGTCAGTTGTAGTTCTTGTTTCTCTTTCCTTCAGTGATTCTGCTTGTTAACAGTAGGTGTTCATCATTAATGTCCAATCATCACTTAATTAATTACTTAATTATCTCATTAACTTTAACTCTGCTTCAGTGTTATTTTAACACTATTTACAGAATGACCATATGTACTCTAAGCAGAGTTGGATTTAACTCTGGGGATTTTGCTGTGTACATGAAGGCTTATGCATGATGGTCTTACCTTGTTCATAGTTCCATCCCATATGTCAGTGATTGAAGAGTTAAATTTATAGTTCTTCTCAAGGCTTTGTAACAATTTGCTCTCTAAGCTCCTCAAGGGTTTTTCTTTCTGTTAACCATAAAAGGAAGCATTTGAATAAAGCTCTGTTCCTGTATTTAACTAGTATGGAACATCATGGGAGACAGGATGGTTGGCACAGGGTTAATTTCCACTTCATAACTGAATTCAGTTACAAAAATGTGACATTTTGTCCTTTTTGAAACCGATTGATACGATCAAGACAAAATATCAAAACTAGATAAGTGCTGCATCCCAGTTTGCACTATCCATTCTAAATAGTATTTAAAATTAGTGTGTCTCAAATCATAATATGTTGAAATGAGTATTCCAAAGATACGTGAAAGCATGTCACCATTGATGAGAAACATATGCTGATTCTTAATGTCTGTGTGTCTGAATATTGCACCACTTTTTATTGTTTTTTTTTTTGTTTGTTTTCAAATTGCATTTTCTTCTTCGTCTTCTTTTAAGAAAACTCAGACATCAAGAATCAGCATAGAATCTCAATAATGGTGACATGTTTCATGCCACAGTGCATGTTGGAGTAGAAAAACATTGTAAAAAATTAGTAAAAAAAACTCATGACTCCCAGCATGCATTGCAGATCAAAGCATGTCACCATTGATGAGAAACATATGCTGATTCTTGATGTCTGTGTGTTTATTTCCCCTACAATGTGTCTAAAAGTTAAAATTCAAAATGTTAGATCTGTGGCATGAAGGTACTGTTGGTGAAAATAACAACCAACCACTTTCAGCCGGTGATGGGACTAGACAATCAGTTTTCTTCTTGATGGTGTAAACCATATCACCTGATTATGGTCTCCTTTGTAACAAATTATATGTTTCAGTAAACACTTATACAAAGACCACAAACTTAACATAAAAACCAAGAGACAAACTGCCCAACTAAAGGAAACACTGATCACCATAAAGGTGACCAAATATTTTCAATAACACCAACATCTAAGCCTCTGTTAATTTTCAAAAAGACCTGTAGACGATCGACAGAAATAAAATCAGTCTGGTTTGTTATAAGAGATTTAATGTCTTTTCAGTTGATTTTATCTAAGGCTGTGGCTGGAAGTCAGGTGTAGTTCTTGTGTTTTCTTAATATTTAATAACATTTTCTATTTAATAGCATTAAAACATACGACAATGACAATTATGACGAAGTAGTATGTCCTAAAGCTTGCCTACTATTCTGCTACACACTCAAAAGTATGTATTTTTTCTTTATAAAATAGGTCCAGTTATATTTAACTGAATTATATATAAAGTTTAACTGAATTATATATAAAAAATTTAAGCAAATCATATATATTACAAAAAAATTATGATTATCAAATCACAAATGTGTATTGATTATTATCTTTTATGTCCCAACAACCTGTGTGTGCCAACGATTCCTGTTTTGTAACATAACTTAAGTTAAACCGTGAATTAACAAAAGAAAGATTTTTGTGACATTAAATGTGTTATTTTCGTAACCGATAATTCAAGCTTTCGTTTGGTTTATCTTAATTTTGTTTCATCAATTAATTTTGTTTCATTATTTTGTTTGTTTCATCAAAGATTTTCCACAATGAACATTTTTTTGCAAGCAATCTTTGAATATTGGGTCTCATATTTGCTCTCACCACAGAATTGGGGAGGACCATAAACACTGCCACGATGACCTGGAGGATGAAGATGATGAGCACAACGATGAAAAACTGAAATAAAATTAAAAGAAAGAAAGAAAGAAAGAAATTAAAACAGGGTGGCGGCTTTACATTGGTTCATGTCAATAAATTTTAAAACATTTCTACAATATTTAACGTTTTTATATATATATATTTGATCACTGTAAGTCAGAAAAATTGCCTAATACTTTACAATTTTTTACAATGGCTATGACATTTCTCAATATTCATACAGTTCTCTTTACCAACATTCAGTTTAGCACAGCAGTAAATTTCACATCCAAAATGCATTAAAACTTGTGTCAAAACAAATCACCTAACAAATGCACTTTGTCATTCAAAAAACAATGACATAAAAACACTAACTACAGGTGGTATTACAGACAGTTTTCTATTGTAAATTTTCTTTACAAAACAAGAATGACACTCTCTACTGTTTAGAACATTTTACATTATCCATATTTACAGTACACAATTATTCTTAAGATGTCCCCTTTTGTACAGAGATGGTAATGAAATTGAAAGACGAACACTTGTGTATGTGTTTGGCGACATCTAATTGTTTTGATAGTATTTAATTTTTCAGATTTAGAATATAGGCTATTTCAATATGGATATTACTGTAAAAATGTGGCAAATTGCAGTCATATTCAGTTTTGTATGTTAGGTTTTGAACATAAGTTTAAAGTTTTAGAAAAGAGTAGTATGTAAACGTGCAAATTAACCTGTAGGTACATCGAGTTTTGGTGGTGGTTAATGTGTCTGAGTGAGAGAACAATTCATGTTATTTGACAGATGTAGTCATTGAATGTATTTTGTGCCAAAGCAATGGAAAAGGATCCTAAGTTTAGCTCACATATATAGACTGCTGTTGTGCTCACTGTGGGAAGAGTTGTGAAAAAGTGACCCAAGTATTGAGAAATTGGTTCTAGTGATTGTAAAAAAACCCCACTTACAACCAAGAGCATCCAGCTTTTTTTCTTCAAAGTGCCTAAACAGCCAATCACGCCCATCACAGTGAGGACACAGCCCAGAGTGATCAGCATCGGGGCCCCCAGGGACAGGAGCGTAGTAAATGTTGCATCATCAACTGTTTTTAACAAGTCAGATGTCGTGCTCTTCATTTGTGACCATATACCAAATCCTACAGCCATGCCCCCACTCAACTACAATGTGTGAAAGAGAGAGAAAAAAGTTTATTTGGTGCTCATTCATCATCAATCAGTAAATCATCACTCAATAAATGTCATTTACTTACAGTGAGGAAGCCGTAGAAGGTGGAAACAAGCTTTAAACATGTCACCTTCATGTTTTGTTTTGGTCTGTGGTGAAGAGATGTGACAAGACAAACTAGGCTGTTGTTTTCAATTACAAACATGATACCCTTACGAAACTCAAAATATATTTCCATATATTTATGATCAATATATTATATGGTGTAAATATACTGAAAATATTTATGAAATAATATATTACAATATATTGAATAATACATAAGGAATTGCAGCTTTTCATATATTGCAAAATATGCAACAATATACTTACTAATACATCATGTATGTAATTTTATATTCAGTAATATACAGTATACAGAAAAATACGTAATGTATTTAGTAAAGATCACTGTGCTGAAAGTGCACAACCATTATTTTTTTTTTTTTTAAACAGTAGACTAGGCCTAATTATAGGCCAGTCATCAACCTAACCACAGGCTCTACTCTTCAGCACAATGGTAACCCCAAAAACTCACACATACCAGAAAACCTTTTATATTATCCCTATCCCTCCCTGCTCTAGCTTGTAATATTCTGGACGAAACTGTTGCTTCAAGCGATAATGCCTTATTATCTAAATCGCTTGTACTCCTCACGTCAGTCGCCATTTGGATAAAAGCGTCTGCTAAGATGTAAGCCTGTTCCTGTCCAAGTTCTTGACCAACTAAATTAAGTTGCAGATAACCATTTATCGACATTTATCCGCTAATGAAACATAATTATTAGATGTTTTTGCACGATGTCTGTTCAACTAGCGGTGCCTTTCTGTATCCGTGTAATAACTTTTTTGTGCCACTAGAGGACCCTCTTGTGCCATAGACAAATCAAGCCAAGTGGACTGAGCAGCAGTAGTCGTCACATGACTAACTATTGTCTCCCTAGTGAGTTATCAGTCTGTGATTATGCTTTACTAGAGTACTTCCTCCTCCTTCGGCCACTCTTTTCAGGTTTGAAAGTAGAATGAAAAATCTCCTCTTTTACTTCACTACATCTGTTCTCGAGTCAACAACTCACTTTTACTGGAGTAATATTTTCTGTACTTTTACTCAAGTACTATGTTTGTTTAGTTCAGTATATTAAATTTGTTCATTTTTAATTTTTTTGCCCAAAAATATGCCATTTTAAATTCAGCTCTGCTTTACTCAAATCAGAACTTTCTTTCACATGTAAAGACAGATTTCAAGCTATTCCCCTGTTGTTTGTATTTTCTTAAAAGTGGATTTCCTGTCATCATTATGGTAATTGACATGAGAAGTTGATCAGTTTCCTTCAGTGTGATTCTACTAATCGAAAACTAATACTAACACAATTTTATTTTATGGGCTCAACAAATTAATTGAGACTACATGGACATTTAGTGCATCTAAAAATTCATTTGTTGCACTGCAGGAACATGTAGGCGAACTGCTAAAAGGTGAGAGATGACCCATTACAATGGTTACTAAATAAAGATTCCCTTAGATGGTAATTAAAATTCATTCTTCAGATTTAGAATATAGGCTATTTCAATATGGTAGTAGGCTACTGTAAAAATTGCAGTCATATTCAGTTTTGTATGTTAGGTTTTGAACTTAAGTTTAACGGTTTTATAAAAGAGTAGCCTAGTATGTAAACGTGCAAATGAACCTGTAGGTACACAGAGTTTTGGTGGTGGTTAATGTGTCTGATTGAGAAAACAATTATTTTAAGTTGATGTTGAAAAACAAGTCTTTTAGACGTAGAATGCCTCTTAAGGTCTAGTATTTTTAAGTCTTTGTCCTGGAATTTACTCATTACATTAACCCTGGCTAAACTAATGTTCACACATATGTCAAATTAGGCCTGGGCGATAAAACGGTATCGGATATTTATCGACGGTACGTCTTATCCGATAACGATAGAAAAAATGTTCGATATAACTCTCGATATAGTTTCACTTTAATGCGTTAAAATGTAAACAGACATGAAGTTCGGTTGCATGAACAACTCTCAAGCTCGCTCCGTCCCTGGATCACAAACAGACGCGCTACGAGTGACACGCAAACAAGTTGCTGTGGAGTTCAGTTGCGCAATCGCCACGTGAGATCAGAACACACAAACACATGAAAATGAGTGCTGTACCTGCCGGCGACGAGGAGATTGTGAATAAAAAAGCACATGTCAGCTCGTCAGTGTGGCAGTTTCATGGTTTTCTTACGTCTTACAGTTGATCTACTTAAAAGTTCGTCTTGAGAGAGCAGTTGTTATGTCGGTATTAACAGCTGCACAAACAGTGTTTTCAATCACACAGTATCTTTATTTCTGTGTTACAAATATTCAAATTATCACAGAAGTACTGAGATAAAAGTTTATAGTTCAGATAAAAACACTAATGTCTATGTTATCGATCAAAATAGAGCAAATCAGCTTTTGAAAGAAACTTGAACGCGCTGAAAATGACGCATTAATCGATTACATTGTTTCACCACCAGGTGGCGATAAGTGAGTGTTAAAAAATGTATTTGACGTTGAATCTTCATCCAACAGATTCTTTCAAATACACTGATTCATCCAGTAATGAAACAAGAGTATTTATGGGCGTGTCATTGAATCATACATCCAAACAGATTTTTTTTAAAAATAATTAATTCAAATATATTTAAAATTTTAAAAAAGACTGCAGCAATTAATATTTTGTCAGAACCTCTAGTAAATTACGTTATTTCGTTTAGTTGACATTCAGAATTGTGATCTCGGTTTGAAAAAAAAAAAAAAAAAAAATTCTCAATTTATCCAGAATTGTGCAGCTCTAAGTTTCTTTAACACTTATTTATTTAATCTTCATATACAGTGGCAAGAAAAAGTATGTGAACCACTTGCAGAATCTGTGAAAATGTTAATAATTTTAACAAAATAAGGGAGATAATACAAAATGCATGTTATTTTTTTATTTAGTATTGTCCTGAGTAAGATATTTTACATAAAAGATGTTTACATATAATTCACAAGACAAAAAAAATAGCTGAATTTATTAAAATAACCCCATTCATAAGTATGTGAATCATTGATTCTTAATACTGTGTGTGGTTACCTGGATGATCTACGACTGTTTTTTTGTTTTGTGATGGTTGTTCATGAGTCCCTTGTTTGTCCTGAGCAGTTAAACTGAGCACTGTTCTTCAGAAAAAATCTCCAGGTCCTGCAGATTCTTCAGTTTTCCAGCATTTTGTGCATATTTGAACCCTTTACAGCAGTGACTGAATGATTTTGAGATTCATCTTTTCACTGATGCATTAATAGATGGGGGGCGAAAACATTTGTAATTTGAAGATCAAGGTAAATTGTATTTAATTTGTCTTCCGGTAAACATGCAAGTATCTTCTGTTGCTTCCGAAGGGCAGTACTAAATGAAAAAAAAAATGATATTCAAGCGAAATAAGAAAAATTTGGACCTCTTCATCCTGTTCAAAAGTTTTCACCCCCCGACTCTTAATGCATCGTGTTTCCTTCTGGAGCATCAGTGAATGTTTGAACCTTTTTTAATAGTTGTGTTTGAGTCCCTCAGTTGTCCTCAGTGTGAAAAGATGGATCTCAAAATCATTCAGTCACTGCTATAAAGGGTTCAAATATGCAAAAAATGCTGGAAAACTGAAGAATTTTTGGGACCTGGAGATTTTTTCTGAAGAACAGAGCTCAGTTTAACTGCTCAGAATAAACAAGGGACTCATGAACAACCATCACACAACAAAAAAACAGTCATAGATCATCCAGGTAACCACACACAGTATTAAGAATCAATGGTTCACAAACTTTTGAACTGGGTCATTTTAATAAATTCAGCTATTTTTTTGTCTTATGGATTATATGTAAACATCTTTTATGTAAAATATCTTACTCAGGACAGTACTAAATAAAAAATAACATGCATTTTGTATGATATCTCTTATTTTGTTAAAATTTTGCACATTTTCAGCAAGTGGTTCACATACTTTTTCTTGCCACTGTAAAATATAAGAAAGATTTGTTTACATTTTATTTAGCTTTGTTTTAAAAATTATTTGTTGTTTGCCTTAATTAAAAATGCATCGGTTAAATTCAAACATTTTTTTCTACTAATTTTTTTTTCAATAACTATCGATACCGATCAATATGAAACATTATATCGTGATAATTTTTTTAGCTGTATTGCCCAGCCCTATGTCAAATCCATTCAAAGAAATTCCTTTTGTGTCAAGTGAAACAATATCATACTCACATCAGTGGAATACAGCTTGACAGATCTGCAGCAGTATCGAACAGTTCCTGATGATACTAACATAGATGTCTTTGATCTACTGGCTCTTAAGCATTCTCACCACATCCACCCTTATTTACTCATGCTTTGCACTTCCCACCTACAGAAGATTCTTCTAAAAGTGTTAAGTGCTCACACCACCACAAATGAACAAGATAGGCTACATGCAAAGGAAATGCTGTACCAAACACAATAACCACAAACAAAGGACCTACAGGAAGAGTAGGCAAGTCAGCAACAGATGTAGATAAACTGAACGCATTCAGTTATGTACAGGGTCGCCATAAATTATTTGCACACTTAAGGCACAATTAAAAATACACACGTCTTGCATTATATCTCAAAATATCAATCCAAGCAGACTTTCACACTCAAAGTTTGAGTTGTTAACCGAGCGTTAACCGAATTTTTTTTTGCAGTGACGGATAAATCTGAAGGCCGTCCGTCATTTTGACAGATTACACTGAGGCTGATGTAACTTGTAACTGTAATTCCCACCCCTGTCCAGTTGGTGGTGAGTGCGCTCCAGTGTGGCAGCAGAGCGCCAGTTCAGTCTCAAGAATAAAATGAAAACGATGGGTTTGATTAACATACAGGCGAGCACCCAATTTAAGTCCATTTTGTAATAATAAAGTTATAATAGTTATACTTACATAATTAAGTTTCTAATCCAGTTCGTTTTAAATGGTTTGTTTTGTTATTTTTCTTGCTGACTATCAAGTTTATGGTCAACGAATGGCTTTTCTGAGGTAACGTTATGATGTTACGTGATATTGTTTCCAACACTGATTTAATTGATTAAGACGTGATAAAGATTTCGGTAAGCTACTGTATCTTTCAACATATTTTCTGATGTTCATTCATGTTTATTTCGTTCTGTAAAGTAGTAAAGAGGAAGGGATGATCGCGTTCACTCATGATCCGCGACAACTGTTCAAGATGAAAACTGAAAAGTGACGCAGTCTTTGTTCAACTTTCTTTTCATAATATAAATAAATGCATAGCCTAGGCCCATTTGCTTATCCTGTAAGCTCGTAAATAAAAATGAAAATGTGGACGAAAAAAGAAACTATTAAACGTCTTATTATCATTAAAATCTAAAAATTAAAATGACGGGTAATAATTATGACAGAATTTTTACTATCCTGTCCGACAGTGCGAAAGTCTAACGCGACCTCTGTATATATGTATATATATATATATACACTGATAGACAGATGTGTGTGTGTATATTATATATATATATATACACACACACATACAGGTGCATCTCAATAAATTAGAATGTCGTGAAAAAGTTTATTTCAGTAATTCAACTCAAATTGTGGAACTCGTGTATTAAGTAAATTCAATGCACACAGACTGAATTACTTTAAAGTCTTTGGTTCTTTTAATTGTGATGATTTTGGCTCACATTTAACAAAAACCCACCAATTCACTATCTCAATAAATTAGAATACTTCATAAGATCAATAAAAAAAAAGGATATTTTAAACAGAAATGTCAGGCTTCTGAAAAGTATGTTCATTTCTATGCGCTCAATACTTGGTTGGGCCTCCTTTTGCATGAATTACTGCATCAATGCGGCGTGGCATGGAGGCAGTCATCCTGTGGCACTGCTCAGGTGTAATGGAAGCCCAGGTTGCTTTGATAGCGGCCTTCAGGTCATCTGCATTGTTGGGTCTGGTGTCTCTCATCTTCCTCTTGACAATACCCCATAGATTCTCTATGGGGTTCAGGTCAGGCGAGTTTGCTGGCCAATCAAGCACAGTAACACCATGGTCATTGAACCAGCTTTAGGTACCTTTGGCAGCGTGGGCAGGTGCCAAATCCTGCTGGAAAATGAAATCAGCATCTCCATAAAGCTTGTGAGCAGAAGGAAGCATGAAGTGCTCTAAAATTTCCTGGTAGATGGCTGCGTTGACTGTGAACTTCAGAAAACGCAGTGGACCAACACCAGCAGATAACATGGCAGCCCACATCATCAAAACTTCACACTGACTTCAAGCAACATGGTTTCTGTGCCTCTCCACTCTTCCTCCAGACTCTGGGACCTTGATTTCCAAATGAAATGCAAAATTTACTTTAATCTGAAAAGAGGATTTTGGACCACTGAGCAACAGTCCACTTCTTTTTCTCCTTAGCCCAGGTAAGATGCTTCTGACGTTGTCTTTGGTTCAGAAGTGGCTTGGTACCTGGAATGTGACAGTTGTAGCCCATTTCCTGAAGATGTCTGTGTGCGGTGGCTCTTGATGCACTGACTCCAGCTTCAGTCCCCTCCTTTTGAAGCTCTCCTAAGTTCTTAAATCGGCTTCGCCTGACAATCTTCTCAAGCCTGCGGTCATTCCTTTCACTTGTACACCTTTTCCCACCACACTTTTTCTTTCCAGTCAACTTTCCATGAATATGCTTTGGCACAGCACTCTGCGAACAGCCAGCTCTTTCAGCAATGACCCTCTGTGGCTTACCCTCATTATACAGGGTCTTGATGATCGTCTTCTGGACAACTGTCAAGTCAGCAGACTTCCCCATGACTGCTGTTGGGATTACTGACCTAAACCCAGTATTTATACCCTGAGAATGGTAATTTAATAGAACTTGAAATTAAATATTCTAATAATTTGAGATACTGATTTTTTGATTTTGATGAGCAGCAAGCTGTAATCATCAAAATGAAAACAAAAAAGTAAGTAAATATTTTACTTTATGTCTAATAAATCTAGAATATATTTAAATTTTACTTTTTGAATTAAATTACAGAAAAAAAATAACTTTTTCATGATATTCTAATTTATTGAGATGCACCTGTATATAGATATAGACGCCACAATTCTGACATTGATACCATAAAGATATTTTTAATATTATTATATTAATATTATCTCATAATTTAACAGCAGGTATATTAGGCTGCTGTCACTTTAAGACCTGACGCACAGATCCATTATACTGTTACACATGCGTTTTCTTTCTCAGCTGTTTACGTTCACTTAAAACATAACTGTTTATGTGAACAGTCTTAAAAAATTAAAATTAAAAAATGTATATATATTATATATAAAATTCAACCCGCCAAAGTGGCTAGTAGGAGGGACTGCGTTACACGCCACTGCTGAAATCAACCCGCATCTGGCGGGTGTTAATGTCAAGCCCTGTGTGTGTGTGTATACACACTATATAATATATAAGGAACACTTTCCAACAGCGACACCAGCAGCTAAAATTGAAGTGGGAGTCTGGGTCTCTCTTGCCTCCCCTGAGCCCATTGAGTTTTAACAGACCCCTAAAGCGTGCGGTGGGTTTAGAGTGGGGTAATTGAGAATGAATGGAGGAAAGTCACGTGAGAGGATGCAAAACCTCCACCGTGTAACTGGGATATGAATTTACATTTGATCTATAAAAAAAGAAAAGAAAAAGAAAACAAGTGAGGACTTTACTTCCTCATTTCTGAACACCACTGCATGCCACTGATTATATATATATATATATATATATATATATATATATACATATACACACACACACACACAGATATAATACCTACATAAAAAAGAGAGCCTACATAAAAACCACAATGCTCTTCCCTCAAATCTTAACTTTTTCAGCCACTCTTAACCTTTCGTAACCTGTTTTAAACCATTTGTGTGACTGAGTTAACTTCCCTGACCTAAGCATGATCCTTTACTGACTATAATCTAGGTCATTAGTCACAGGAACAAGTGATTAGTAATTAGTAAAGGAGTCTCCTTTAGTGTCCACAGGGAAGCAAATTTATTGCATTCAAAGCAAATGGCAAAGACAAATATGATCTGACTTGAGGACATACCTTGAAACAACGAACAAAAACTATGAAGATTGACAATCATATTGACTGGATATTTCCAGAGCAGTCCTAAAATGTTTTATCACCTATATTAAAGTAAAACATAATCTTGCATCCATTAAAATAATCCATATACATTTCAAAGCTACTTCACACTGACGACCAAATGCATGATGTAAACAGACACTGGAGTAGTTTGAAACAGTTAAGACTTTGGCATGTGAATTTCTGATTCCTGCTCTGCAGTTTCATGCAGTATTTTCCCAGCTGTTCTCATCATGATATCACAGTTCAATGTATTAGCAGCCACACATCACACAAAAGGAAACCTGTCCCATTTCATTCAATCCCTGAGGGGCATGTTTATGTAGCTGAAATGTTGGTTATTCATTTTAAGGGGCTTATGCCGGATTCTTACTGTTTGGGTGGCATTTCATAGTATATACTGGCTGTACACTTGTGTAAGAGTCTCTCTTCCAGTGTATGTGTGTGTAAGACAGAGAAAGAGAGAGAGAGTGAGAGAGGGAGTGCATGTGTGTGAATGTTTGCCTTCAAGTATGAGTGTTTGTTGAGAGAGGATGATTAACATCCGCAGCTGCTCTGTCCATCAGGGGGCGTGTCTTGCAGACTCGGGCCTTTGTGATTGGTTAACATGCTGGGGTCTCCGTCCAAGCTCTCGTTCATTTTGTCACAGATGATGTCGACCAGCCGCTCAAATACCTGCTTGACGTTAATGTTATCCTTTGCACTTGCCTCAAAAAACTGGAAGCCTGCAAAAAGATGGCAAAGAAAGAGAGAAACGGAAGAGGTATCTTGAGTTATATTCATACACATAAAATAAAATATTTTAATAAAACTGTATGGTTTATTAACCCAAAAATATCATTTTTACAAGCAGAATAAAAACATTCTTTGCATATAATTAGTGGCTGGCCGATATTTGCCATTAAGTTTTCTTTTTGGCCGATAAGAGTCAGAAGAGGGACTTTTATTCTGACAGACTCAGAGGAGCTTCCCATTCTCCATCTTCATTCATTTACTGCCTTTGTTTAAACTAAAGTCACCATGAAATCAAAATGGACAATTCTTATTTTTTATGAAATATTGCAGAAATATTCCATTTCATGCCGACTTCAACAATTCTAATAAATGAAACGCAAATGCTATAATTCCTTTTTCCCATGTACTGTCGGAA
Organism: Mylopharyngodon piceus; assembly: GCA_039654765.1. Taxonomy (NCBI): domain Eukaryota; kingdom Metazoa; phylum Chordata; class Actinopteri; order Cypriniformes; family Xenocyprididae; genus Mylopharyngodon; species Mylopharyngodon piceus. The sequence goes on from CM077440.1 coordinate 35,581,767, forward strand.
AAAAGCTTTTATATAATTTAAACAATTTTTTAAAATATCTAATAAACATTAAATGCCAACAAACCTCACAAACATCTGCAAATCCAGCTGTTAGATCTTATAGTGTTACAATGAGAGATCGACCGATATATATCGATTTACCGATATTTTCCCCGATATTTAAGCATTTTACCATAATCGGATATCGGTTTTGTAATATCGGATTTACTGATAAACGCCGCCATCTTGTGGGTGTTTTGAGAATTGCGCACAGCCATTACAGCGCATCTGAGGGGAGACCAGACAACAGCGTGCAAAGGTAAAGTATACTTACCTGCTTTGCTGTAATTAGTAAACTTTATTTAACAGCCATTAATGCACAAATTAGATGTGTTACATAAATGCCTGAAATGTAGCTAGTTTATGCAGCTTGTCTCTAAAAAAATAGAGACAAGCTCACGGAGTCACGTAAGATAATCCGTCATGTCCTGCCCCAATAAAGATGTAACTTTGCATGAATTAAATAATACAGCCATGAATCCATGAATAAAAGCGCTGAATTTAATTCTCTCTCTGTTGTATATGCTCATCATTAGTCTCGTGAAGTCGTCTGCATTTTGCTGTTCACTCAGCGGGTTGATGCTCAGGAAATGCTCCAGCACGGCCACCGCATGTAGCTAACCTTTAACAAGATTCACTTGTTTAAAACACCGTAATTATATAAACATTTACTATATAACCAGTAATTCGCTAATAAACATCCAAGTAAACATAACTCTATGGAAATTAATTATTTATTATCTCCACGAGCGATCGCAGTTTGAGTATAGTTCTGTGTAAATGCATAGATAAATAGCGCTTTGTCAGCAGATATTTCATAATCTAGAACGACAAAAACATTATTAATAATTCTGATGTAACATACCAGTTGACAAATGCAATAAAATTCAGTGTTTTGTTTGTTATATTCCAATATTCCAGAGAATATTATTCAGTTATTTAACATTATCCAGCGAATTATTCTTCACTCTTTAGCCTATTAAACAGCTTATAAATCTACTAAAACTGTAGTTTAAAATGAAGTATTACATTTCTGCAAAGTTGATATGACTCCTGTCTTTAATTTATTTTCTCCATTTGAAAACATTAGACATTCTACATTTATTTTGCTTATTGTTAACATTAGTGTTGCTGCTGATGCTTTTTATAAATAAAATTATTTTTGTAATATGAAGATTAAAATTAACAAAATTTATTGGTGTATAAATAAGATTTGTTTTGTTTTCTATGCAAGGAGGGAGTGATTGTTATAAATAAAATGGTTTGTTCAGTTCAGTGGTGGTGTAATCATGTCAAAAACAAGTATAACAGTAAATAAATATCAGTTCTGCATATCGGTTATCGGGCACATCAACACAAATTATCGGTATCGGTTTCTAAAAAAAATCAATATCAGTCGATCACTAGTTACAATATCAGTGTTTCTTTATAAAATATAATGTTTATTTTACAGGTTTTTATAAAGTTAAAAAAAAATTATTCAAATCATTTATTCTAATAAATATTATGTAAAATAAATTTAATTGGAGAAATTCTTTTCTATCTTTAAATTGAATAATATATATATATATATGTGTGTGTGTATGTGTGTGTATATATATATATATATATATATATATATCTCTAACATCTATTGAGCAATAAAAGTAAATGTTCAGTGGTGGTTAGAATTATTGGCACCCTTGGTAAATATGATCAAAGATGACTGTAAAAACAAATCTGCATTGTTTATCCTTTTGATCTTTAATTCATAAAATTAGCAAAAATCTAACCTTTCATTGAAGGAAAAGAATTGAAAGTGGAAGGAAAATCATATTATGAAATAAATGTTTTTCTCCAAAACACATTGGCCATGAATTAATTTTACGAATTAAAGATAAACAATGCAGATTTATTTTTATAGTCATCTTTGATCATATTTACAAAGGGTAAATAATTCTAATAATTCCAATAATTCTGACCACCACTGTACATCCTTTGAGCAACACATTTGCTTTCTGCACTTTGAAAGGCCTGTATCATTCATAGCATTTCTTTCTGTCTTTTCTTTTGTCCAAATAAAGCTCTGCAGCCCAGAGGAAGTTCAGAGGGTGATGTACCATGCACTGGGTCCAAAATTAGCTGAACGGAAGCAGAACTTGGCTTTAAAAATAGTTCACCTCAAAAAATTTAAATTCTGTCATTATTCAACTTAACATGTCATCCCACACCTGTATGTTTTTTTAAATTTTTTTATGTGGAACAAAGAAAAATGTATTTTTGAAGAATATCCATGCAACTCAATGTCATATAATGGAAATGCATGGGGACTGGGTCTGCAAAACTACAAAATCGACAAGAAAGGTAAAAGTATTATAAAAGTACCACATACAACTACATAAAAAAATAATGCATAATGGCATAGCCAGTAAAAATTTTTTAGCCAGTAAAATTCACCCATCATTGGGAGGGATTGCAAACAAAAGTTAATTCTGGACCCTTGCATGCTTAAGTCTATTTACAGGCTCATATATGTGTGGCTGATGTTTTCTTTTGTCCTGTAACATACCTAGCTCATTAGCCAGTCTTTGCCCATCCTCTCTGGCCACCATTCTGTCGTCCTCCAGATCACATTTGTTCCCCACCAGAATCACCTGAGCGTTGTCCCATGAGTACGTTTTAATCTGAGTTGCCCTGGAAAACACATACATACACAAATTGAGTCAATTTCGAACTGACGTGCTCTTTGTGGCCTTTATAAAAAGTGTGGCACTTCAACAAGGAACATTCAACATTTCAATCACTCTCACTTTGAGTTACTACCTAAGGGTCATAGCAGATCGGTATTAAATAAAAGAAGTCTGACTCTGGGACTTTAGCGTCCCTATAGGACTAACTCACCAGTCCTGAACGGCGTAGAAGGATTCTTGATTAGTGATGTCATACATTAGCAGAAAGCCCATGGCCCCTCTGTAGTACGCTGTGGTTATGGTTCGGTACCTCTCCTGCCCTGCTGTGTCCTGACAAACAACATACAAACATCCTGAATACATCTAAGCATTACTTTCTAAAACACTATATAGCGGAAACCATATGGATTGCAGAAAGAATTCATTGCTTTATATGCTTTGAGTCTGTCAACCTCATGAGCCGTTTTTCTCAATGGTTGGTTGTTGTTATTTCTTGCTAGAAGAATGTAATATTTCAGTGAGTGCTGAAAGACTGTAAATAAATAGGATATTTGACTATTAATTATGTGCAAAATTTTGAGGAATAAGCCATATAAAGGGAAAAAAAAAAAAAAAAAAAATTGAAGTGGTCATAGCCGTGTTTTATCGTAAATAGAATCAGAATCAAGGACAGGAACTAACCATTTTATAAATATATATATGTATTTCACACAAATACACACACACACACACATATATATATATATATATATATATATATATATATATATATTTATAAAATGGTTAGTTCCTGTCCTTGATTCTGATTCTATTCACAATAAAACACGGCTATGACCACTTCACCCAACGGGTCTGTACTGTATTATGTAGAAGAGTATTGTGAGAAAGAGATCGACTGAACAAGTTTATTACCTGCATTCAGATTTAGCATTGTCCTTCAGGTCAGTCCTATGTTCATAATAAAAAATATGTTTAAATGTCCGCTGCAATATCTTGTCCTTTTAACAGTTCTGACAGCGCTAGTTAAAGCATTTGACGGTTGCGTCTTGTTCCGTGTTCACAACAATTCAGTCTTTTCAATGTAAAAGTCTTCGCTACTGACTGACACACTCATAAAGACAGTCTTTGCCGCCATCTAATGGTGTAATAATGTAACTTCTGTTGCCATTCACGGTCAGGGACTATTTTTTTCTGGCGGAAGGAAAGCTTTTAGTAAAAGTTGCATTGATACATATTTTTTGGCTTTAATATTTGTATTGTGTGGTAACCGTTTTATAAAAGCAATAAGGTACTCGAGGCTAGTGCTGTATCGTGAATAAGTCACGGCTGAAGGGGTTGCAGGCACTCTGCTTCGCGTCGTGCTGTCACGTGTAGTTTTAGGTTTTGTTCTTGTTTTCATGTTCACGTTTATAATTTCATGTCTTTTATTTTGTCATTTTGTTCATGCAGTTTTTGTCATGCTTCCCCTGCTCCTCGTGTGCTCTCGTGTGTGTCATGTTCTGATTGGTTGCTTATGGTTGCAGGGACTGCAGATGAAAATTAGCCAGAATGGCTAAATCTGGCACATTTACATAGGAGACTTGTTTACTTGGGTTAATTAATGTGCATTGTCCTCTTTTAAAAATAAATAAATAAATAAAATAAATAAAAATGGTCATGTGTTTCTGAGTTCTGTTTGTTCATTGGTTCACTTGTTCCTTGTATCACTTGCCCATTGGTTGTCTTAGTCATGTGTTCACTATGTTCTTGTATTTAAAGCCATTGTCTTCCATGTTACTTTGTAGTTTATTGATTATGTAACTCTGCTGTTGGTGAGTGTTATTGTCAAGTCTGCTCTTTGCCAAGTCAAGTCTGCTTATCATCAAGTCTGCTTATGTCCAAGTCTAATGGTTGCTTTGTTTGTTTGCTCACTTTTGGATTACAATAAACTGCACATGGGTTCATCAACTCGCCTTCAGAGGACTTGATCGTTACACGTGCCTAACAACGCCCTTCAGCCGTGACTTGTTCACGATACAGCACTAGCCTCGAGTACCTTATTGCTTACACACTAATATATCAGTGGCGTGCAGTGGTGTTCTGAAATGAGGAGGCAAATTTTTTATTTAATTATGAATCAATGTAAATTCATGTGCATTACTCTTAACGTTGACACATCTTCCTTGTTAAATGAACATTACTTTACATTACATCAAAAAAGAAAAAAAAGAAACCAAATACAATTCTATTTTGTAATTTTACATTAACAATGTATTGTAATAAATGTTCTATTTATCAAAACCAAGTCAATCTCATCAAGTTAGTGTTTTAAGCATTTCTACATTCATTCCAAAATAATAACTAAAGGCAATAATAATTTAAACAATATATTTTATTTGTGTATTGATGTTTTTCTTTTTAATAGTCAACTTAGGCTATTTTAGATCATCAGTCATGCTCCGTAAACACCGTCTGTCACAGACACGAATTGTATTTTTAATTTCACCAAGCTGATTGCACTAAAACCCCCCGCAGTCATCGTGTTTTCAGTCCATTTCAAGTTTGATTTTGACGTGACATAAAGCGGTGACAGCTAACTGGGTGATCTGTTTACTTACTTTTCAATTAGTCTTCCCATTGATGCCATCATTTGTTCATTCAAACTGACGCACGGAACGTGCACGTCAACAAGAGGCGGGATTTATCGCACAAACCAATCATATCCAATCATAACCAATTACATCCAATCATAGCGCGATGGAGACATTGCCTCCTCTCACTTGACTTTCCCCCATTCATTCTCAATTACCCCCCACAAAACCCACCGCACACCGGGGGTCTAATGGTTTTCTATGAGAGCAAAGGGAGGCATGACTCCTGCTGTAACTTTACCTGCGGGTGTCGCTGTTGGGCAGTGTTCCTTAAGAAATACGAGTGACTTGCGCTCTTTTTAATGTCATAATTTGTATTATTTGTGTTGTTTTATATGTAATATGGATTATTTTCTTATCCTATTTTTTTTTGAGGAGGCACTGCCTCCCTTGCCTCCTCGGAGGAAACGCCCCTGATATATGTATTACACACTATTACACAGTATATATATATATATATATATATATATATATATATATACACACTAAAATAACTAACTTAGGCCTAGACTTAGTGAAGTCTAATTATTTTCAATTCTGTAGCTATCTACATTTTTAATAAAACATTTTAATACATGTAAAATGCCATGTGGAGACTTATGTAAACAATTCTGAGTGATGAAGAAAATTATGTGTTTAATAATACTTTTAATGCTTGCTTACTCACAAAGGAGGGATCACACAACTTGTCTAATTACGTCTTTAGGAAACTTAATGGGCAAATAAAAAGTGCATTAAAAATCACAGTGATATTGACAATGTTAGATAATTTTGTATTGCCAGCAAAGTCAATGCAAATGTATCTTGACTATTTGATCATTTCTGTTAATGTAAGTCTAAGTGTAAAACTAATTATTATAAGTAAATGCAATGCAAACGAAACAGAGTCAGGGGTTTAGAGGTTAACAGCCATGTTAATCTGGTAACTAGGCAACGTTTGTTTAGTTTCCATGATACTGAAAAGCCTTGACTTGATTTAGAATGCTGTGACCTCACCTATGGAGGTTCCCATGGGAACTCTTGGTTTGGGCAGCTGTTAGAGGGTTGTATATATGCATGTATTGTATTTTATGGGAAGAACTGAATTTAAACTAATGGGAGCTTAACAAAAGCCTCAGCCCCTTCTTTCAACAGAGATAAGATGTGCTAGCTGCAATACATACGCACACACACACACACACACACACACACACACGCTTCATTCTGATCCGAAAGCAGCCTTTAAAGACAGGAAATGTCAATGAAATGATTCTTCAAGGTCCATGACTGTGTCGATACAGCAGTTAAATCTACAGAGCACTGTGATGACTAACCCAATGTAATGTGTAATATTTGCTCTTCCTTCATAGAGAAATGCCACAAATTACATTCGCCCTTGCCTTTAAAAGATGAACTCCTCCTTTAAGTAAACAGTACATGCAAATGTGAACACGCAAATACTGTACGTATATGGTACTTTCAACAAATATACGGTACACTTTAGTGTCCCAAGAGTTTATAAAGAGCACTGATTCCCCAAGTTTTTTTTATTTTTTGCTATATAATAGTTAATATATAACTGTTATATAGCATAAAATTAACATTGCATGAAAAGATGCTAGTTTTAAACACCCTTGAGCTCTTAAAATAAGTATTTGGGCCTGTTCCATCTCAGAGGTCTTGACCTGAACTTTTAACTTAATCTAACAGTTATATTCATACAAGAATGCCATTATTTTGGCATGATCTGTTAAATGGATAATTTATTTTGGTAATCCACTTTAGACCTTTGCAACCACATGTCAACTAGCAGTCATTAGATTATTAGTAGACTGTCTGCTTAATATCTGCTAAAACTTTATTTTGATGCTTCCAACAGACATTCTACTGACTATAAGTAACTTGCAAGTACGTCAACTTATTCTAACCCTATCCCTAACACCTAACAGTCTACAATACTCTAATGAGAGCTACTTGACATGTAGATGCAAAGTTACTTATAGTTAGTAGAATGTCTAAAGAAAAAAAAAAAAAAAGTGTAATCGAAAGTCTAATAATAAACTTGTGTATATGGAGATAGCAACACAAGCACCATTTGATTAGTTTACTTCATACTTAGTGCTATAGAAATATAGTCAATAAAACATGACTGATTAACTAAACATCTCCAACACTTAGTAAAGAGCAATGTGGCTCCTCCCCACCCACTAAATACACCACACACATGTACACATCACAAGGCTTGGCCTGCGCTCTGGGATCTTGACAACAGAAGAAGGAAACCAACATCAGCGAGGATTTAATGCAGTGGTATATAATAACTATATAATCAATATATTTAATAATTAAGATAAAATAAATGGGCGTATCAATGTTTTAAAAGGGAGGAGAAAACTACATTTGAGTCATGACACCACTCTGAGTAGTTTGTAACACACATTTTATTAATGAGAAATATAAATGTAATTGGGTTTGGTTTTGGCAGACTAGATCGGCTACGCCGCTGCTATGACTGCAGAGAGAGTACACAGACATGCTCTGATAAACCAAAAGAAATACAGAGAAGAACATCTGCTGAAGCTGCTACTGCTGCAGAGCAAGTACGAAAATTGCTCTGCTAAACCCCAAGATTATATGATAGTAAAACGAGCTGCTGCCTTAAAAAAGAGACCCTTTAGCAGATTTAGACAGGTGGTGCTGGGGAGGAGGAGGGCTATAGATGTAGCATGCAGATTGAGCTCCATCTGGTTGGACCAGAAAATTAAGGCAAGAGGAGTAGATAGTAAGAAGCGACTGGTTGGCTGCTGAACCAGTGACGAGTCACGAGACAGTAGTGCTGGGAAAACATTGATTCTTGATTTGCGATACAATGAATCTGGATCGATCCTGATATTTTCTCTCTCGAATCGATTCTGAGCTTAGTTTTAACAGCAGATGTTAAATTTATTGTGAAATGACGACGTTTCCATTAACCGATGTTATGCGACTAAAACGTCTTTTTTTCCTCTCGTGATAAGTCATTCCAAAAATCATGGCAACGGATGTTGGTAGGTTTACATATATCCCAGCCACTGCACTAGCCGTTATTTTTAATCAAAGGAGACAGGCATCTTATCCAAGCATTTTTGGCAAGGAAAGCCCCTTATACTTGTGAGCTGCCACGATTGAGGTGTTTATGGGTGTTTCTCCCTCCTATCTGCTTTGAGGTCTTGATAAATTCAAATTGTGGCATTTCTTTGTTGTTTAGAATCCAGTAGTCCCGTAATACTTTTGTCTTTTATGAGTTTAATGAAGAGCTCTCGTCTTCTGTCCAAACATACCGCGTCCTCTTTAAAGAATGATCGACTTTTACATACGCCAGGTGACATGTAAATGCGAAAAAACTCTTTTCATTGCAGTTTTGCGAAAGATTCCTTTTTCGAATTGCCTGAAAAACCACCTCATGGGAGCGTAAAAACTTTTTTGCGATATAATGGGAGTTTTTGCGAAATTGACGTGTTTCCATTGGGCGTATTTTCAATTCGTAATTTCAATTTGCGCAATTCAAAGGGTAATGGAAACGCGGCTACAGTCTGACTTGATGGTGGACTCCACTGACTTGGGCCAGCAAGCAACTACATAGAACTAACATTAACAACCACATGTGCTAAAAAATATTCAGAATACCATACCACATAGCAACGTCCTGGCAACTTACCCACAATCCTAGCATTGGGTCCACAAGATTTACACATGCAATGTAAAAAATCTAGTGAATAGATTATATTCTAGTTCTATTATAGTCAATCTCAGATTACTGGAGGCAGAGATGAGTTGTTCTATGGTGGGTTATCAGCACACAAGTGCATTCAGGGAAAATGCTACTCAACACCTCTGAGACGTTCTCACCCACTTCCTTTCATCAGCAGAAAGTGCTGTCGCTTCCTCTATCGAGGAAGGCTGCGGCTGTTAACTGGCGCACAACAATAACAACTAAAATTACAGTCTCAAAACAAAGGAATTTACTGTATTTAACATAAACTGACTTAGAGAAACACTAATGCAGCCACAAAAACACACACCAGATCATAAATAATTCTTTGGCAGCACTGGGCCAACTTCCTCTCGGTACTGATTAAATTAGTGATTCAGTGCAGAAGGCAGATGGATGCTGGTCTGGACGGTCAAAAAGCACAACCAATTTGATTTTATGGCTTTTATTTTCTAAAGGTTCCCTCAAAATAGATTGGGCCCTGTGTGTGTGTGTGTCTGTGCACGCTCCACAAATAATGCATGATAGGGCCATCTGGTTTGGGTCTTTTTGGATGTTTTGTAACATTAACCATCATTGCTGATACACACCAGTGAAACACGCACACACACTCCACCTAGATTATCTTGATCAGAGTATCACTAAGTCATACTGACAAATGGTTAGTGGATCCTCTTTTCACAACATTCGACTTTGGCAATAACAAGTTTTTCTTTTCTGGCTTAAACTGTAAAATATGAATAATAACAGATTTTAAAGCACTGAATTTATTCTTCCAATATACCTGCATTAAAACTGAATGTATTTAAATTCTGGCAGCTAAAAGCATTGCACCAAAGACTCACATAGCCAGACTTTAGAGCGCAACAGTCGGGTTCTGGAAGTAAAAATCCCATTCATTTTCTCCATGGGGGAATTTATTTTAAAATCATTTAAACTTATAAACCTTTAAAGACAGCCCTACTGTGAGCTACAAGGTTGTTAATTAATGGTGTGTGTATATATATATATATATATATTTTTTTTTTTTTTAAGTTGTCAGTCCACATTATTTCAACTTATTTTTTAAATAACCATGTTTAATGGTGGAAAAACTACATTACCCATAATTCTGCAGAGAAATCTCCACCAATCAGAAAATCTAACGAGAAAATCACACCAAAATAACTCTTTAGTGCCAGCTTACTCCCACGAATCACTGTGAATGATGTGATAGTCAGGCTGCGTCGGAAATCGCACACTCTCTTATTTTTAATTAAGTAATTACTTCGCAACCGCTAAAAAAGTATGTTTTACATAGTATGAATGTGTGTAGTATGAATGTAATCCGGACGTACTACATTCGCCATGTTGTCATTATCATGTGATCTACCAGCATCAGTAACGTCACTTCACTGCCATCCTCTCCCGTGGCCTCATGGGATAGTAAAGCATCCTTTGTATGCACACTTCAGAATCTCTATGGAAGTAGTAGGTCATCCGGGTACTTTTTGCCTACTCTTTTATGAGTACTGTGAATTCGGACATACTTCTTTTGTCACATACTGTTTTTCGTATGCAAAGTATGCGATTTCAGATGCAGCCTCAGTCTCCCTACACTCTCAAATTTGTTTATCTATATAAATGCATATTTTGAAATAAACGTAAAACGTGTTGTTTCTATATATAACATCTGTAAATTAAATTATATTTATCTGTCGTTTTAATTCAATGATGTCATTTGCAGTGCTTCATGAGATTGTACCCTCATTATAGCCTTTAATATCTTTGTTTTTTAGGGGCTGTTTACACAACACAATTTCAACTAAAAACTGGAGACTTTTTAATGCGCTTTGGCCGCCAACTTTTGAAAACAGGATTCAAACTGCAAGTTTTTGAAAGTGATACCATTATCATCTCTGTGTAAACTACAAAAATTGGAATTTGTGAAAACGGTGACTATAGGTCCGTAGTGTTTCTTTACACAGTGACATCGCCAACTACTGGCCTGGCATGAATAACACAGCATTTTTAGTCGTTTTCGTGGATCTGTGTGAATAGGGATTGTTTTTTTGACAATGCTGTCATCTGTGCGCGAAAAACGCAGATTAAAAACGTACCCTGTTTTAAAGGGTAGGAGACTTTTTTAAAACCCCTATGGGAAAAAGACTTCCGAAACCAAGGCCACTAAAAAATTGGGTGATATTAATGCACTCTACTAAAGTCTGGTCTACTTTGTAGCTTATTCTGAGACAAAAACTGCCAACTTAAAGGGAAAAAATAAAGGGAAAGGGAAAAAATATCTGATTGATGTCTAAAGCATCCAGCCACAGTTGGCTTTGTTTTTATGTGCCATTTAAGGGGCAGGTAATTCTAAAATAGTTGATACCACAATAATATACCATTGAAGATAAAACAAATTCAATATATGGCACACAATTTTCACTTCCATTAGGTACTACCCACCATCCTCATGTAAGCTACAAAAACGACTCCAATGCCTCATCTTCCACACTTACCCAGATCTGCAGTTTGACTCGTTTCTCGTTGCGATAAACAGTTTTGACTTTGAAGTCGATGCCGACTGTGCTGACAAACGCAGAGGTGAAGGAGTCGTCAGCGTAACGGAACAGAAAACTAGTTTTTCCAACGCTGCTGTTGCCAATGATGAGGAGCTTGAACATGTAGTCAAAATTCTGATCGGCCACATCTTTCTGCACCTGCGTCTGATGACGGGTATCGTTGGCCGATGCCATCTAGAGGGGCGGAGGGAAAGTGAAAATATAAGACAGATAAGCTATATACAATGAAGGTTAATTATGAAGGTTGTCTAATACTCCAACAAATCTAAACAGAAGAAAACCACATGTTGGGCCCTGAGAATGCCGTGACCTTTTTGCTCATTTATGCCTGGTACACACTGCATGATTTTCAAAGTCATCGGATCGCTGTTCTTCCCACACTACACGACTTTCTGGGGTACCATTTAGTTGCTTGCACATTACATCTCAATATTTAGCATGCTAAATATCTCATGAGCATCGGCGACGCATTGGCGCTTCTGTCATATCACATCTTTAATAATACACACTATGCAGTTGTCACTCATGTGAACAAGCACCGATTTGCCTCTGATTTTGGGCATTTGTCTGCGATGTCCACAAAACTGTTGGCTAAACTGAATATTAAAGGTAGGGCAGGGTTTTAATTTATTTTAGTGCACCTCCTCCCCATCCCTTGCTCATAGCAGACTGATGGATGGAGGGGAATGGTTAAGGATATTCAACCCAAGCCATCAAACTGACGTCATCAGAGACCCGAGTTCGATTCCCGTCTTAAGGTCCTTTGCCTATCCTGCCCCCCTCTCTCTGCCCAATGCTGTCTGCTCTCTACTGTCCTCTCCAATTAAAGGCACAAAAAGCCCATAAATATAACTTTAAGAAAAAAAAATATTACCATGACAAACTTTTTTTCTGTATATTAACTTGCTTGGATTAATTATTCACCACAAGACTAGTAATGTGCGCTAACAAAGTAAATAGGATCATTGATTTCATGATGATTTTAAAGTACTCTTCCAGCACTGTCATCTATCTATCTCTCTTTCTTTGTGCTTCAGACATGCTGAGTGAGGATCTTTCCTTGAATCAGAGCCATTACAGCACAGACCAGCTCAGCACAATTCATTCTGGCCATAAAAACTGTACTTAAAGTGGGAAGCACATAATAGGAATATTAAGGAAGAGTTCACCCGAAAATACAGATTCTATCATTATGTTGAAGGAACGTTGATACTGTATGACTCAGTTATTTTATGTGCTTTTTTCATTATTATTATTTTTTTTTTTGGTAAATATTTCTATTTAGCTTTAATTTAGATTTATTTCAGTTTTAGTCATTTTAGTACTTCAACGTAAATTAATTTTCAGTCTGTTTCTTATTTTCTAAGTTTTTTTTTAACTTAATTTTATATTTTATTCATTTCAATTAACAAAAAGGATTTTTAATATAGTTGTTTTTTTTTTTACTGATCAATAAGTTAACAAACTGGTATGACTGAAGATTTTCTGTGAATAACGACTTAAAATTCAGCATCTTTGTCACAGAAACCTGTCGTATGACTTCAGAAGACTTGAAATACAACTCAATATTATAGTATTTTATGGTCTTTTTATGGCCCTTTTTGAGCTTGACGGACATACTGTAGACACTTAGCTATGGTTTAATGGAAAAGAGCAACGTTAAGACTCTTCGAAAACTCTTCATTTGATTTCCACAGACAAAATAACACCATACAGTTTTATGAGGATGAGTAAATAATGACATAAATTATTTCCATAAACTCCCATTTCCTCATAAGAAAAACGAAAGAAACCTTCCTGAATAAGTATTAACATCCTGCTCAAGCATATGAGGAGGTGATCACATCAACACCTGTAAAATTACCTGGGAGTTACCAGGATATGACACACCTTACACATATGAATGAACACAATGCTGTTGTGCCACTGCAAATTTGAAATAAAATGACATGAAAGCCCTTTTGCACAGGCGAAGATTAAGATTAAATGACAAGTTACATTTGATCTGATGCTGGTCGACACAAACAGCAGCACACACCCTAAACTATGAAATCTACAGATGTGTCAAACACAGTATCAGCGATCTTACACATTCAGAAAATGTTCATACGATCATGTCATCAATAACTGAATTCTGGGGTGGAAAGGGAATGGGGGTATTTGAATCGGCTCCAGTCATGGTTCCATATGGACATCTTCTTCATATATCTCTCGACTGTAAACGAAAAATGCGTATCCTTCGGGCACAAACATAATAGGGTGACTAACCTTATCCGGCTCTTCTTAGAGGTGGTTATTTTATTCTATAAAGTTGATGTTGCGCTTTTTCTCAGCTGGTTTCGGACATCCAGTCTTCGGAGATTCAGTTTCACTTTTCCCGCAAAACACACTGGAAATGGTCCACTCGCCTTATCTGTTTAAAAACCGACCATTCCCTTCCCCTCAGAGGGGCGTTGCAAAGCAAGAAGCTTGATGCCTGCAGCGACCTGGCTGTCGACCAGTTTTTATTTGTGCTGACGGCTCATCGAAACGGCGACGGCTGTTTCCAGATCAGCCAGCAGCCCTGGCGAGCGTCCAGCCTGCACTTACGGAGCAACCAATCAACAGGTCCCCTGTCAGCCACACAGCATTATCATCTGCCATTTACATACGGGTCATTGTGAAACGGGTGCCCTTAGCATTTTCAAAAGGTGGAAAAAAAGTAACAGGATTGACAGTTTTACAGTTTATTTATACAAGCATTGTGTCAAATGTCATGAATCTACACGATGTCTATTTATTAGAAAGATAATTTAACGCTGATTTTAATTATTATTTAAATAACGGTAAATGACAAACATAAAACACATAGTGATTGAAAAAAAAATTTGACTTTAACCTGTGGTTAAACATCAACACCAAACGTTGGGTTAAAATTTTAATTTAAAGTCCCCCTGTAGTCAATAATTTTATCCTTTTTTAAACATTTAACCATTTTTTTTCCTGTGAAAAAAAATTCTTCATGCCTTAAAATAGCTTGAATGTAACTCTACACCCTTGCCTCATTTATTATACACGGATATATGAATATGCTAATTAGCCCCGCCTCCACTCACTCACATGAGCTCAAGCGATCCACTTACTGAGATAAATGCTGCACAAACATTGGTATCGCTTTTTACAACTCCAGACACATAACGGTATTTAATATGATTAGCCTTTTGGTTGACTAAATTATCAAAAAGCTAATAATGTGTTGCTAATGTTACACAAACCATGTTCCATTCGCTAGTCAGACAGCAGCTGTCTTCTAACAGTATCCTTAGAAACGATTTGAACAACTTAACGTCAGTGGAGAAAGGCATATACTTCGTTATATACATCATACGCCCGCTATATGGCCAAATCTACCCAATTTTTTATATCAACAGAAAAATATACAGGGATATACAGTATTCTCTAAAGACACTCCTGCTCCAGAGCGGTCATGGTTATAATGATATGCTAAAGCCCGACAGCACGTTGACATGATTGGTTACAAGGTAGTTTGTGACGTCAGAACACCAGCGATTTCAAACCTCAGGTTTGAGACTTTCTTTTTTTCACTGCAGTTTTTTAAATAGGAAATACTCAGCAATGGTGTTGGCTTATGAATTTGCACATCGTTTGTCTTAAAGCATATTAAAAACACCACATAGACATATAAACAATATTAAAAACTTGATTTTCACCACAGGGGGACTTTAAAAATTTAACCCAACGGTTGGGTTTGTCCATTTTTTACACCCGGTTAAATTTTATATTATTATATATTAATAAATCCTTCAGTACATTGTCTATTTATATCTTTTATTTAAAGATATATATATATATTTTTTATACATAATCTTAATAAATCCTTCAGTACATTAAGTCTGTTTACATCTTTTATTCAAAGGTATTTATTTTTTGATATAATATTCAGGTACATAGATACAGAAACAAGCTTATCTAAAATCGCCTAGTCACAAAAGAGGAACACAAAAGGCAAGCGCCATCAGGAATTGAGCAATCAAAGGCATGGCTATGAAACACACTCACAGGTTTCAGCTTGCTTTACACACTAGGTGTTTATAAGCAGAGCTATGGAATATTTTAGCAGATTTTATTTGAACTAGTTTTTACTTAGGGCACATCTTTAATAATTATAATTATACTGAACTAGATATGAAAATTGTTATTAAAAAAATGTTCATAAAAATTCGAATGTAAAACACCTAAAGGTGTTGAGATTGCCATGAAGACAAACAGTCAGAAATAACAAAACTAGCTTTCAACTTCTAAAAGTAATCCAACAAATAAAATAAACGCCTCCATGTAGAACTATGTAATGTAAACCTTAAGGAAAAAAGAAAGGTAAAGCCCTATCTATCCACTCAACCTTACATGTCTATCTATTTAGCCCCCCGTTTGTGGTTTGAGGTTTGTGATTGGCTGGATCATTGGCCTCCCACAGCTTCTGAAACTCCTGCTGATAGGGCTGTACCAGCTCCGGCTCCTCTGTAACCATGACGTTTTCTTTGTTGCTCTGGACTGCGGTTAGGGTCCAGTTGAGGGAGCCAGTGATCAATTTCTTGCCATCCACTAATGCAAACTTATGGTGCATATGAACAGCTGAGCTCATCTCATGCCTCACACAGATGCCTGTAACAGAGGTGAAAAACAGATTGGAAACTATTAATTAGCTCCAAATCCACTTGCAAATTAACAACAGATGTGATTTAGCAACATCTGTCAATGTGTGAATCATCTAGATCCTTTAATTTTGCACTAACGCATCAGTCTGCAGTAGCCAGGTGTGAGAGCCTGCAGAAGTTACAGCAGTGTGTACTGAAATAACAAAGGTTGAGCCAGACAGAACATGTGTGAGCTGTGCTGCTTTTGTAATCTAGGTATGAATGACACATTTACCACTTGCAACAGTTGTGCAAGTTCTGACTATAAATCATTTCATACTGCATACCACAGCTGTGAGGACAGGCCCATGCTAAATACAATAATGAGGTTCACATAGTCGTAAAAAAAAAAAAAAAAAAAAAAAAAAGGAAATATGAGGGAATTTTAAATTTTCTGGAATTTTTTCAACATACATAAATTCTTAGAATTTTAGAAATGTTACTTTCAGGCCAGTAAATAAAGGCCTGGGAGAGTAATGAAAATTAATAAATTCTTAAAAAGTCAGAGACATTTCTGTGGTTATTTAAACTTTTTAGTTATGTTCAGGACTAAAATAGCTCAATTGCTAGAAGAGACACACACACATACATATACATACAGTATATACCGACGAGCCAAAACACTATGAACAACTGCCTAATATGTTGTTGGTCCTCTGCGTGCAGCCAAAATAGCGCCGGCCCGCCAATGCATGGACTCTACAATTGGCAGTTGAAATGAATGAACAGCACTCTCTTCCACTCTTATTACCTACAACTGAGATGCCCTTGAGCAAGACACCTAACCCCCAATCACTCCCTGGGCACCGCAGCAAGAATGGCTGCCCACTGCTTCGGGTGTGTGTTCATGGTGTGTGTGCGCACTTGGATGGCTGAAATGGGACCCCATACTTGGCCACATGTCATGTCACTTTCACTTTTACAAGACCCCTGAAGGTGTCCTGTGGTCTCTGGCACCAAGATTTTAGCATCAGATCCTTCAAGACCTGTAGGTTGTGAGGTGGAGCCACCATGGAGCAAACTTGTTGGTCTAGCACATCCCACAGATGCTCAGTTGGATTGAGATCTGGGGAATTTGAAGGCCAGGACAACACCTTGAACTCTTCATCATGTTCCTCAAACCAATCCTGAACAATGTGTGCGGTGAGTGTGGCAGGCTGCATTATCCTCCTGAAAGAGGCCACTTCCACCAGGGAACACTAGTGTCATGTAGGGGTATACCTGGTCTGACTCAATGTTTAGGTCGGTGGGATGTGTCAAATTTATGTCCACATGAATGGCTGGATCTAGTTTCAGCCTCAGACGTCACACCCATGGACAGTTGGCTGAACGTCTGATGCATATGGCACACTTATCTGGAAAAACTTCAGGATTTTCGAAGTTGTCATCTGGTTGGTTGAATTCTACAGGATGTCCGGGAGACGTTTGTGTCGCGTTCTTTAATGGTCCGCCTGGAAACAAATGCCGTGACGCCAAACCCCCTCATGGAAGAAGAACGCCGTCGTGTTTACAACTGTGAGAATGAGCGCTTTCCAGGATCAACTAAACACTGGATTTTCAAAAGTATGTAACGTTCCATTGTTGCAGTAAACTTGCACAACGTTTTTTAATGAATAATTTATTAGATGCATGCCGGTCTGTTATTGTAGGGACATTGACTTCACATTTTCACGCCTCTAAACATGACACAAAACAAAACGAACTATGATTGGTTGCGTTACATGCCAGTCAAACGTCCTCTTGAAAGCTGCGATAGAGCCCAGACCTTCTGCCGTAGGTCTGAAGGTCTGGCTACGCAAGACTAGGCTGGACCCAGGGTTTCCCAGCAGAACATTGCCCAGAGCATCACACTCCCACAGTGCATCCTGGTGCCATCACTTCCCCAGGTAAACAGCTCACACGTACACACCATCCATGTGATTACTTGCAAATTGTAGAAAACAGGATTCATCGGACCAGGCAACCTTCTTCCACTGCTCCAAGGTCCAGTTCGTGTGCCCATTGGTGCTTTCGACGGTGGTGAGGGGTCATCATAGGCACTCTCATTTGTCTGCGGCTACGCAGCCCCATACGCAGCAGAGTGCAATGTACTGTGTGTTGTGAAACATTCCTCCCATAACATAATTAAAATTTTGTGTGACTTGTGTCAAAGTAGACCTTCTGTTGGCTCGGACCAAAAGGGACAGCCTTCGTTGTCCTTGTGCATCAATAAGCCTTGCACACCCAACACCCTGTCGCCGGTTTGTGGTTTGTCCCTCCTCGGACCACTGTGGGTAAATTCTCACCACTGCTGACCAGGAGCAACACACAAGCCTTGCCGTTTCAGAAATACTCTGATCCAGCCGTCTTACCATAACAATCTGGCCCTTGTCACTCAGATATTTATTCCTGCCCATTTCTCCTGCACCCAACACATGCCTGATTGTTTGCTTTCCATCTAATCTACCCAGACCTTAATATGTGGTCTTGTTAGGAGATGATCAACAATATTCGCTTCACTTGTGACTCATCAGTGTATATATCTAGTTCAGTCATGAAACTCTAGATGGCACAGGCTGATAGGTCCTGCAATCTGCAAACAATCACATCTTTACTACACAGCACAAACTGATTGGCCTCTGCTGATCTTGAAGCCATTGAGATGGCTTGCTCAACATTTAAATAGTCTGGTTCAGTGTTCGTCGTAAACTGGTCCTGCAGTTCCTCTGAGACCCTCCACCACCCCAGCTCCACCTGCCTAGATCTGCTACAGGATTTATGTATGTCTATGTGAAGGATTTTTTTAAAATTAATCATAACTAACATTGCTTTTTCTTGCTTTTGAAAACTAAATGTCCCCAACACTTAGGCCAAAGTTAGTGTGTCTGACTTTAACAAAAGAGGAAACAAAACCTCTTTTGGTTGGGGGGATTTTCTCTGAAATTGGTCTGAGATCTTCCCGGCCGTGATTAAAGGGTCATGAAACCCCCTGTTTCTCACCACAGTTTTAAAAAACTCTACAGAAGTGGGCATGGTTAAGCTGCAGAGTAGAGGGGGATGAGGGGAGACTGACAACACAGCAACGGCTTCTGACAGTTTTATTTCACTCATTAAAAGCATCAAAGCTTCCCACAAATGCACACTTCAAATTACCGTTACATGCAACACAATATACACATGGTTTTTGCTAAAATTTAATGCACAAATAAATGCACAGCCATTCGCATTTTGTTCTCTGCATCGAATGCATATATGAACACACTGTTGCATCTTTAATAACTTTTGAGACTTATTTTACAGCGTTTTTATGAGCCGTTTGATCGGTTATAGAGCCGTAAAGACCGGTTACACTCACAGTGTGGATGAATCGCATTTGTGTCAATGACACAGATATTGAAAAGAACTTGTGAGACACAGAAACTCTTACAAAGCAAAAACAAACACTCGATTTTGACCCATTAATGCATCTCTTGCTTATTGTATGCGATCTCACTGTTTGAAGCGTCTGTCAGAGGAAATCAACGTCATGAATAATTAAGCGCGTGCTGTCATGAATTAAGCAACACGTCTTCTCATAGGATAAAGACACGCAGTCTCATGAGTAATTACGAGACACCGATGAGTCATCACCGTACTATAGTATGAGAAAATGTTGACACAAAGTCGAACTTAAACTTAAATTGAAAATAGCGCAAAAAGGTTTATAATTAACTAGTTTTCTCCTACATTCAAAACTAACGGATGGTAGCATTGACTTCTATGCTGTTCAACACACATAACTGTTAAAATCTCAGAAAATTTGGTTTAGGGTTTAAAGCATATTTAAAGGTAATGTCTGGAGTCTGTCTGGTTACTGCTGCGCAGCAGGTTAGTGGAACACTAGAGACCTTATTCCAAAGTGATAGTGTTCATAAGGGTCTAAGTTCATAATGTTAAAGTATTTGGTCTAAGTTGGCTAAGACCAAATACATTACCACTGCCATATTCATTAACATGCTAAAACTATTTATTTTGACCGAAATATACAGTATATACATATACACACCTGCCTTACGGAGGGTGCCGATCTGAGATCCGGTGATGGTCATGTAGTCTCTGTCCGTAACGACTCGTACAACGACTCCCTGTTTGTGCAGGAGGAGAATCGCCCTGCTCAGCTCCATGTGAGAGAAGGAGAACACACACAGGTCCAGTGACGTACGTGCAGACAGGAGATGCTCGAGGAGCCTGGAGAAGGATGTCTCAACTCCATGGGGGAGGGGACATGCACTGAGGGCCGAGAGAAAGCAGAGAAATTAGTGGATTTACACACTATTACACATTTAGATTAGAAAAAGTTGACCAAACTACCAGGGGAAACGTCCATGGCGTGTGAACAGGTGCTCGACACAGACATGGGGTGAAGGAAAGAACAGAACTTCTTTCAAAGGCCCGCGAGAGACTCTCAGACGCCGCGTCAGCCAGTCTAACCACTCCACCCCCAGAGCGAAAGCTACGGCTCCCAGCCCTAACACTTTCATCAGCTCTTTAAATGACACCTGAGAATACACACACAGAGTGAGAATGGATTAGAAAAGGAAAGCAGCATTGTATTACACTTTAGGAATAAAAAAGTAATAGAAACTGTACATTCCTAAAATTTTTGCTATTCCATTTCATAGTCACATACAGTTGGGATCATAAACAACCAGCCAGTCATTATCGAAAATCAAGGCCGTTGTCAGAGGGGACAGATCCTGCATGGACAGAGCCCACAAATTTTGACCCATGCATAATGAATTATTACAATTACACTGGAATACACGTTTGTGATTGGTAGCAAGTTTCTTCTCAACTAATTAAATAATTAAATTCAAAACAATATTTATGTGAAATTTTTCAAGTCCATTTATTTATTTTAATAGACAGTTAAATGAGAAATAGGTTGCCAATGACAATAATAGTTCATTATACAAAAATACCACAGACGTAACCGATTAGAAGCATGTAAAAATTTGGAGCGTTAATATAATTAAATGATCGTTCTTGCAGGTTTATGCTAATCTCCGAAATGTAACAATAAAATCAACAATTGCTGTTTTCATATAAGTGACATAAATGACCAATGAATGTACAACAACGTGCTTTAATGTTTTATGTTTAACTGAACACTGAAGCTAACGGCAAACACAAAATCTCTTACATTTCTTTGACGCTCGTGGTCGCGTTTCAGAAAAGCGACCAATATGAGAAATTAAATTTGTAATTGATAGCGTATTTATCACTTATCCAGGTACAAAATGAGAGAATGTTTTGGTATAATACCTGTTGGAACATGTCTGCCGAACTCAAATGACATCAAATGCACGTTCCGTTCGTGAACGAATCGTTCATGTGAGTTGGATCTTTTCAATGAATCGGTTGAACACGTTCACAAAACCGGCTCGAGAGGTTCTCGAATAAAACAACTTACAGACACACCTCTTTCTAATATGCTTTCAAAGAGCGAGCTAGTACGTCACACTGGATTAAAATAAGGATTTAACCGGCGTTTTACGACTTTTTTCAATGCGTTGGTTTTAATGAATTCAGAATTTTACTTGCAACGACCAAAAACTTTTAACCCCAAAAAATGAAAATAAGTTTTAGTAGCCTATCATTTGGTGTAAAATACCAAATTAGCTGTATTTGAGTTCTATTTTCTACTATAAACTTAGGAAAAAAAGTGTAGGCTAATAGCAATACATGCTCAAATGTTTATTAAAACGTTTAGTTCGTATGCCAGCCACACCAGTGTCATGAACAATCGGGGATCATGTTGTTGATATGCTCGTTCGAGATGCATCGGCGCTGCGCAGACGATCGGCGTATGCGAGAGCGATTCAAACGCATAAGGAGTCGTATGCTCTCCAAAACGCTCTCGCGGTACTTTGATGTCATACACCGATCGGTCTGCGCAGCTCCGATGCATCTCGAACAAACATCGGTGCGTTCCAAACGGGATATATCGCCCTCCGAAGGGCACTTCGGAGTGAAAACAATCATGGCCGCCATATTGAAGGGTCGTTCCAATCCGAAGTGCTCAAAACTGGCCACTTCAAAGGGCCCTTCGGAATGAAGGATTTCGAAGGGTACAACTGATGGACACTTCGGGCCCCCATGATCCTTTGCACAGGGAAGTTGTTTGACGTCACAGAATGGGTACAGGAGGCTCAGAGTTCGATTTTACATAGGCTATAAATGTATGTATAGTATTTTTCTATACTACTGTAATATTTATTAGTTAGATTTGGTGCATTATTATGGTCAACATGACATTGTACTTCAACAAAAATACTTTACAGTTCCCTTTATCAGTTCATTCAAATGTTTCAAATACATAGACACAATATACATTATATTTAATGTAAAAGACCGGCAGTAGCTTATAATGTTACTACAGTAAATGAATGCGTATTTAATACAAAGAGTAAACCAGGGGGAAAAAAGACGAAGGCACCTCCTTGATTGTCTCGTTAAGATGACACTGAAGTGCGTTCCAAAAAAAGTTTTTTTTTGACCCCTACACCCTTCATCCCTTCGAAGCTCTCACTTCGGAGGGTAAACCCTTTGAAGGGATTAGGGCATAGGGATGAGCCCTTCCGCAGGGCATATTGCGTCACGGCGTAAAAGATTCACTGAATCTGTTTTTTATGTGGTTCTTTGAATGATTTGGACCTCCCATCACGAAATAGGCAAGTTTGTTCCCTCCCCTTGTAGAGACTTTTGAATGTAGTCAAAGCCACTGGAAGGCAAGCCTGCAACCTTTAGCCAAAAAAGCGTAACGGCTAATGCTAACGCAGGGAAGGAGACCAGAGGCCATTACACGATAGGCTGAGAGGTGCCGCACGTGAGTTAGCAGTTATGCTTTCTCCAATGGTAAGAGATACAGACCCTCTCATCACAATCTTTGATGTTGTGTCAGTAGCCCCTCACTGCAGAACACGTGGGTCAGTGGCTCCCCCTACTAGTGAAGATTTGATACAACAAATTCGAGTAAAAACGAGTGGACACGTAAGTTTGGTCATTGTTTATTATCTATTATAAAAGATAATGTTTTATATTCAGAAATTCAAGAGAATTGTAAAGAAAGGTGCCAAAAAAGTACCATAGAATTACTTTTTGTGCAGGTCTTTTTTTTTTTTTGGACATGGTGTACCATATACTTGCTCATGCAATGCCATTGTGGTCTCTGATGAACCTTGGAGTAACATGATGCCATGGTCCAATATAATCATTCAGTATTACAGTACATATAAAGTCAGTTCTATCACTGTACCATGTAAGTGTCAGTAGATTTGTTAAGGATGCCCAAACAGTATAGGACTAAGACAACCAAAGAAATATTAGTTACTACTCAGAGAGTAACATTTCTCTTTAATGCTGTTCTGTCTCGTGAGCATTTTTTATGTTTGTTTTTTGTGACAAAGTAATTATACACATTATACTGTATATGCAATTGCCAAGAAATGTCGGTGTCTTTCTGCTGAGACATTTTAAACAGAAGATGGAAAGAAGATGTCACAATTCTCCAATGCAGACATAGCAAGCACAGGCTGAAAAGATCAAAAGTGTGTGAAATGCTCAAATGCTTTCATACTTTCCTCCGAACATTGCATCACTTCCTTAATACTTCCACAAGAGGTGTATAATCTGAAAACATCAGTGTGCATCAGTGTGAATGATTCAACTTCCTTTTCTCTAAAGGCACACTATGCAACTTAAAAAAACAAACAAAAAAAACAAATACATCATCAATCCTTTTTCCAAAACGTGTTTTTGTCTTACCCTGATTCACTATGGTAAGCCTATTAAGTGTTTACGTTTTAGACTTGTTGGGATGGTTTTCGCAAGAAATTGCGTACAACCAAAACAATGTTCTTCCTAAAAATGCATGCAGTTTTATTTAATCGCTAGAGGGCCAAAAATTACATAGTGTACCTTTAATGACCCTAAAGAACATAAATTAATAACTGATGACAAGGGACCAAATGTAGGGGACAGGGTCTTGTCCTGACCCTACTTCAGAACAATAACATAACCTTTTTATGCTTTCATTACCTTTGTATCAACATGTTCATTGTTGTTTAAGACTTAGTAATTTCCCCACCTATAGGCATTAATCAATGATCTTTTGTTTATTTTCAATCACCAGTAACTTTTTCTGATCCAGTATATTCTGAGACTAAAGACCAATTACATACAATTTTAAGGAGTATGATCCATAATGAAGCACCTAAACCAGTTGATTTGGAATTTAGAAGATTTTGTTTGGTAGGTGATACCCTTTAAACTGATCAGAGAGCAGCTTCATTGTTTTTATAATTAAGGAGAGAAAATGTATCCCTACATCATCCACATAAAAATGATCATTTAATTTAGTTAAGCTGGTCTTAGATCAATCAGGAGAAAAGGGACATTGCCAACCAATGTTGAATACCAAAGTGTATTAATTAACAAAATCAATGGCGTCTTGTTCATTAGGCTTGGCGCAGTATTTGCGGTCGAACACTAGACGTGAGCCTCCCATCGGAGTGAGGCCGCTCTGAGACGCAACTTTGTTGGTTCCCATCTGCAGAGATACTGTTGTCGTGTCCACCGGGTCTAGATTCACGTTCTTCTCAGTAACTTGTCTAGCCGTGCCAAGAGCAAACATTCCAGCCTACAACAGGACAAAGACGTAGTTAATATATTAAATATATTGTAATTGCAACAGTTCTGGAATTTTTGGGGCATTCTTGAACTTTCAAGACATATAATTTTATTATAGCCAATGCTGCTTTCTGAAATCTTCAGCATTTTTCAAGACCATAGAGGTGAATTAATAGTGTGATTAAAGTATTTTACTGTCATTAGCAATAAAGCCACACATGTATCAGTTTTGCTATTATGAGTGTTGGCACTCATAATATCCGAGGAGGACTTGAATGGAGTGGTCATCTCATAATTACAGTGATTTTGGCGTTAATGCAGCATGTGCTCTCACCATACTGGCACATTTGTTTGTGCCCATCTGGAGGTTTATCGTGGATCGATCCGCTGGTTTCTCCATGCCTATATTGGGATCATAGATATGGCGTCTGGTTCCATATGAGGTCATGCCCTTTTGGCTGGCAAATTTATTGGAGCCCATCTGTGAATGATGAGAAATAGTATATTTACTACTGTTCTAAAGTTTGGGGTTGGTGAGATTTTTGAAAAAAAAAAAAAAGAAATTAATACTTTTATTCAGCAAGGATCCATTAAATTGGTCAAAAGAGGCAGAAAAGACATTTATAAAATTACAAAAGATTTCTGTTTCAAATAAATGCTGTTTTTTGAACTTTTGATTCATCAAATATTCCTGAAAAAAGTATCGTTTACACAAAAATATGAAGCAGCACAACTGTTTTGTGATAATAATCATAAGATAATAATAAGAAATGTTTCTTGATCAGCATATTAAATTGATATATATATATATATATATATATATATATATATATATATATATATATATATATATTTAAATAGAAAACAGCTATTTAAAACTTCTGGCATTTAAATTTATTTACTTCTTTTGAAAACATAAAAAATGGTACCACTTCAGACATTCTACAGTACTAACTACTACAAATAACTTTGCAACTACATGTCGACTAACTCTCATTAATATGCAACTACTATTGTCGACTAACTCTAGTAGACTGTCAAGTTAGGGTTAGGTGTTTGGGTTCGGGCTTGTTTAACAGAATAAGTTGACATGTAGTTGCAAAGTTTCTAATAGTCAGTAGAATGTCTGTTGGGGACCGTCAGAATAAAGTGTTAGCAGATATTAAGCAGGCAGTTACTAATACTGTAATGAGTGTTAGATGACATCTAGTTGCAAAGGTACTACTTTTAGTTAGTAGAATGTCTAAAGTGAACTACTGAAATAAAGTGTTTATTGTGTCTTAGCTGCAGGTGCTACAGAAGCAGAGACTGTGTTACATTCATATCAAATGCAACTGTAATTCAAATAGTTAATTTACATACTCTTGATCTTTGTCTAGTTTAGGCTAATTTCCATTTCTGTGTAATTGCATGTTGTTTTTTTTCCAGTATTCAAAGTGTTTTCTGTTTTTTTGCTGCATTGGCATCTATTTCCAAGTATTTGTCATGTGACCTGTTGGCTGATAATGTTGTTCCCTTCTTTCATCTTGTCAGGATTGAATTTCCTTTGCTTTTTTGCTGCATACTTCACACCAATGTCACTTTTTGTGTAGAAGCCTTTAGTCTTGGCCTGGGTGAAGAGAGAACATGAAAAAAGACAGCAGAAACAGCGTAAAATATTTTTGGTCGTATTTACAGTTCGATCAAGCTGCTTATTAAGGATGTCACAGTGAGGAAATTTTCACACCAGTAGGCCTATAAACTAGGTATTACTGATACCACAGGGGGTGTTATCACTTTTGAATGCACGCTCGCTTTGGAATTCGCGATCACACAAACTTGAGCAGCGGTACTGACCACACATTTTACAAGATAAGATATTAGTCAATGACACTCAGAATCTGTTGCGCACCTCCTGTAAGTTATCTCTCCTTACTCTCGTCATGTAATAAGTGAAATCTTCGAGATAACAACATGTGACGTTCACGTCCTCAGGCCGGGAAATATGGCTTTCTATGGCAACACAGCGGTCACGTGGTACAAGTAGTAGCTCTCAGCTCTCATTCCCAGCTTTCAAGTTGTAATTACAAGCTCTACGAGGATGTAAATGCTCTTTACAAGCTGAAATCTCGTCATTACGGAAATTACGACATGGTGCGAACGCACCTTGACTCCTGCTGCACTGTCGTGAGCTGCGACTCTGCAGCTCATGCTGTATACACTGGATTGCTGGATTAAAAACAACCCAAGTTGGGTTGAAAATGGACAAACCCAGCGATTGGGTTGGTCCCATTTTATATTAGGTGGCCTTAACTACTATGTACTTACATCAAAAAATAAGTACAATGTACTTATTAGGTTCATATTGAATTGCAAAACACTTTTGCTGCTATTGAGGTGGGATATGGGTAAGGTTAGGGAAAGCTTTGGTGGTATGGGTAGGTTTAAGGGTAGGGGTAAGGTGTAAGGGATGGGTCAACAGTGTAATTATAAATGTAACTACAGAAATTAATTACAGATGTAATTACATGCAGGTGTTTTTAAAATATAAGTACAATGTAAAAACATGTATGTACACAATAAGTGCATTGTATCAAATGATTAATTTAAATGTAAGTACATAGTAGTTAAGGCCACTTAATATAAAGTGGGACCATTGGGTTAAATGTTTGCCCAACCTTCTGGGCAGTTTTATTTAACCCAACTATGGTTTAAAAATTACTATATGGCTGACTTAAAATGAACCCCAAAAAAAAAAAAAAAATCAGACACATAATAATTACTAGAGGCAACAATACTAATCAAAAGTTGAACATTTATTAATAAGCAATTTAATAAATGTTTATTGTTTAATTTCCAACATACATTTGGTTCATTTTAAGCAAGCAATACAGTAATTTTTAAACAATAGTTGAGTTGAATAAATCTACCCAGCAGGTTGGGCAAACATTTAAAACAACCTAATTGCTGGGTTTGTCCATTTTTAACCCAACTTGGGTTGTTTTTAACCCAGCGTTTCTTGGAGTGTATGGAGCAGAGCAGATGCTTTCAGTTTATAATTGTAGTGTCTGTTATCCAAATGAACTAAATGGTATTTATTTCTATAAAAAAGCAAAACAACAGTGGAGGACTGTGCCGTGGTGGCAAGTAATGTGATTGTGTATGGCCGAACATCATGTAAAACACTGACTACCGCAGCAAGCCTACTGTTTAGTAAAGAGTTTTATTAGTTTTTCTCACCACTCCAGCTAAAGTGACGAGGGTACACTGGACCTGGGTGTGGTTCATGTCCTCAAAAAGGTCATTGGCCTCAAAGATGTCATATGGTTTCAGACCGTATTCACCAATGGCTCGCACAAAGTGAGTGATATTCTCCAACTAAAAGAGATTAAGGGGATAGATAAAAATGACTGAAATAAATAGGGATGGATGCATCTCTGGGTGAAGTCCAAATTTCTCCCAAATCTTCTTCCCTCAGTTTCACAGACAAGGCTTAAGCTAGTCCCAGACTAAAATGCATGTTTGAGCTGTTTCAACTTGCACTGACATATCTTAAAATATTCCAGTGCCATTGTTTTGTCTCAAGATGCACACCAGTAATGTTTTCTTTCTAAGGCATGTTTATAAAAGCTAATTGAACTAAGGCCTAATCCTGGCTTAATCTAAGCCCTGTCTGTGAAACCAGGCCCTTGTCTCATAGATACTACTATGCCATGTCCGGAAATATAGTATTTGTAGGCCAGTTCCACAGTTGAAGTACTTTAAACAGACTGGAGTTAATGAGGTAAAATAGTCCATTCATTAGATGAGTTTGACTCTTGTGTTGCATTCCTTGTTAATGTAGACTACTCTTAATTGCATGTTTCTTTTATCTTCTGTAACTGTTTGCACTGTAAATCAGTAACCACTTTGACAGTGCCTTCATCCTAACTCTCACTTCTGTACACTCTTTCAGTGTCTACATTCTCTGCATTTCTCCAAGTTCTTGAAATGGCAAAAATGTGGCTAATGGTTTCCATTTCAGAATATGAAACCCAAGAAGTCGCCATTAAATATAGTATGCACACAAATTTGTCAAGGAGCAATGTGAGCGATGCCTCAAAATTCAAACTTTCCAGATATACACACTACCTTGTGCCAGTTCAGGGTTGAATGATTGATCTTCGGAACGGATCCAGGTTGTAGTTTGTTGATCAGCCTAGTGGACGAACACCATATAAGAGCAGTTATGCCAAGCTCAAAAATGTTGTGAGAGCAGGTCTTTGTGTGACCCTTGAATTTTTACTTTTGACTTAATATATCCACTTTAGTTTTGCTTTTATTCGTTTCTGTTTAATCTATCTCAATTATTATTTATAATTATGTGTTTTTGTGATAATTGTCCCTAGATATCCTCCTTTTGTGACATGTTTTTTCTTTTCTGCTTTCCTGGCGAAGAGATTTTTCTCAATGAGTCCTTTTAACTGGTTAAATAAAGCGTACTATCTTTCACTGCTGAAACTTACTCGCACAGGATCACACCGTCTTTGAGTCCCTGCATGAAGTCGTCAGGAACCGTTCGACCTGTGACCTCATGGATCCAAATCCTCAGGGCCTCCTCTGTCTGAGGGTCATACTTCTGTGCCAGCTGCCACGTCAAGTGATGAAATGGTAAAATAAGTGCTTTTTAACAATTTAACTTGTTACTAACCTAATGCTTTTCTAACATTATGTATGCAAGCTATTTGAGATAAAAACTCCTTTATGCATTATTAGGCTAAGGTAACAGTTTTGCCATTCAGAATTTTGCAGCAACAACAACAATGTAGATATTATTGTCTATGATATCAGTAAACAGATATTGTCACTGAAGCTTTAATAACCATCTATGAATCATCTTGTATTGACAAATTTTTCCCATTAGATTTTCTGACATTAAAGAGCGTCAATAACAAAAATAAGCAAATAAACAACAATTTCTAATGTAATACAGAGAAAACATCCATATGTAGATGAAATCTATAGAATGCACTTATGCCTTTTCTGTGAGGTGGGGAGAAAAACAAATGTCTTGTGGGGTAAAAACAGCATATTATTATCATCAGCTTATTAATTCTAAATATGCAATATGTTGTAGATTTTTTTTTTTTTTTTTTTTTTTGAATATGGAGAACACCATATCATCAAGATCATCAGAGATCAGGAAGAACATTGTACGCTGGCTTCCAAGTTTATTGCATTTGTATTAAAATGCACATACCTTATTCCTGACATCAGCAGAGAGTCCGAATGTGGGTCCTTTGCTGAACTGGGTGCTCATGGTCTGTGCTGTAGAGTTGAGTCCTGTAGATGCTCCTGTGATGCAGGAGTTCGGCTCTGACCCCCTCCATCTTTTAAATGCCCCTCTGTCCATGTGTCATACTGTACAAGTCTGCTGCTCATTGGCTGAGGCCTCTTGACCATCTGACCAATCATGAACATGAATGTACTACTGCAGGGGTCATATGAGTTCTAAAGGAGTAGTATAATAAGAAAAAATATAAATTATTGTTATGTCATTCCAAATGAGCATGCAGGTTTTTGATGTGTTTTTCGCTCCATTTGGTTGAATTCAAAAGAGCATGTTAAATGTGTTTGTATTTTCTGCCCTAATTTCACTATTTTAAGACGAAACATACACTTTTCTTAAGTAATAACAAATTAAGCAAGGAGGGCAGGAAGATGATGAAGGGTAGGGAAAGAGAGAGAGAGATGGAATTTGAGCACTTTATTTGGTCATGACGGTCCTACAACTGTCATGTGTTTGTAGACATTTATAACAGAAAGAATCTGAACTGAATTGAGACCATCACATTAGTGACTTTCTGTGTCTGTATATGGAACATGGACGATAAACAAACAAACAACATTTTTTTAAAAATTTAAACATTTTTTAAAACATTTTTTTAAGAGGTTGTTAAGCTGTTTGGTGTGGTTCCTAAGCAGCTGCTAGATAGATAGATAGATAAGATAAGATAAGATAGAAAACTCTTTTCAGTTAATTCTGTCTCAAATGATTGCAACTGACCTCCTACTGATCTCTCTGGACCAAAATTCAACTGTATTTCAAAAGAATTAGAGTACATATTTGAATTCTATAAAAGTGGAGTGTTCTAAGCTTCCATGCTTGTCAGGATAAGGGAGAGTTCCCTTTAGTTCAAATGGACATAATTTGGTTACATAATTGATACAAATGTGCAAGTGAAATCGATTTATAAAAAGCGAATGAAAAATGTTACCAATCGTCCCCTTAACAACCACCAGATGGCAGCGTGACCATAAACCTATGACACTAAACTCAAGGATGTTGACAACATGGGCCATACATGCTTTTTCAGAGGGAATTTTAGGAGATTATGTACTCAGACTTGTTGCCCTATTAGTAAAAACTATAAACACCTTGGCTACCCCGCCATTAGCTCTTCACTCTATGCCAGTGGTTCTCAAACCTGTCATGGAGTACCACCAGCCCTGCACATTTTGTATGTCTCCCTATATCTAATCTGACACATCCATTTCAGGTCTTGCAGTCTCTACTAATGAGGTTATGAGTTGAATCAAGTGTGATAGATGAGGGAGACATACAAAACGTTGGTGGTACTCCAGAACATGTTTGAGAACCACTGCTCTATGCCATTATATCATATTAACACTGCAATTGTGTTAGTTCATCAACAGGAGGCGCTATCACAACCATCTTTCAGCTGTCCTGCAAAACCCAAGTTGCAGCTGGGCCACATACCACGGCATAATTTTAAACAGAAGCACAGGCTGTTAGGAAATAATGGGATTATATATATATTTTTAAAACCTCGGTAGGGCGAAAAACCGTCTCGATAGCCCCCAGGTGGCTGGATGCAGTGTAGGTCATAAACCCCGCCCTCTCCATGTAATGTAATGAACGTGAGACAAACTAAACAGTCAAATTACACGTCAAATATTTTTTCTTCCAAAGATGGTTTCTGTCATTTTAGGCAGTTTTTATCACGCTCATGTTAAAGTGTTCGGTCTTTAAATAAGTTTGTTTTAAGTTAGTTATTTGATACAATAAAAACGCGGGTTTTGACGTCATGATTGACAGCTGAGATTACAGCTTCTCTGAGCGAAGTTGTCACTGACTGAGGCACCAGCAGACTTTTCTCTGGATCTTCGGGAGGAGATTGGAGCTTTAATTTCTACATTTCCAGAACTGTTTATTTCACACCGACATAACCTGTTGTTCTGCAGTATGAACCGATTTTGCGGGAGTGTGGGCGGGACCTTGATATCGCGGCTCCACTTCGTGCTCACTACTGCGCAAACTCGGGCTCCAAGTTCACTTTGCGCAGACTCGAGACTCGAGATGTCAGCGCCATATTGGGCTCACTGGCGGCTTCGGTTACTACAATGGAAGAGAGTGAAGGTGCGTTGTCCATCTTTTTTTAAAGTCTATGGCTGAAACACATTACAAAGACTGTCAACTATGTAGTATGAATTGTGGAGTTAGACCGTTAAACAGTTTTTAACTAATTCTGTGTTCAGGATTTTTTGGGCGGGGCTAAAACACTATAATACTATAATAACTACAGTGGCTCGCCCGCTCAATTGCGAGTTACTGTCATTACCGTTAGTTACCACAGCCTACATTTTGCTAGCTAGCTATGCCTTCGTCATGCAAATGCATATTATCTGGTTGCAATAATATACAAAACAGCTCGGTCTACTTATTTAAATTTAAATCCCCAGCCTTGGCCTTCATCCTCCCGTCCCGCCGACATCCGATGACATGGGGCCGGACATAGTCTCTCCCGTCCCGGCCTTCTCCTCCCGTCTCCCGGCACCCACATTTGGTGCCACAGTCGGCAGTACATGCCCACCAATGAGTGTAAGTTTCCTTGTGTTATAATTAGTAGGTAGTCCACAATAACTACTAAATTCTGTAACCCTCTAAGGTGATTCTTTTGTTTATATGCATCAGTATGTTTGACTCATTAGACAAGTAGGTTGAGAGAGACATCTTTCTCACGAGTGGGCGTGGTTTCAGCGCAGACAGCGGACACGCCCCCAGCGTTTGAAAGCAGAGAATACTGCTTATTTTTCTGTGGTGTGACAAACTCAACACATATTTTAATATTGCTTTACATGGACTTTAATGAATGGTAGGCAGTATAGATTATATACTTCAGAGTAATCATTATGCTAGTATTCTATTCTTGAAAATATGTAAAATATTAATAACAATAATATTTTTCCAATTAAATCAATTTTCCACACCCCTTCATATCCCAGCATTCCAACTCAAAAACACTCAAAATCAAAGTCCCTGAGCTTTGGGTCAGATCTGTGCAATACATACATCACATTTATTTAGCAAGCATGTAGAGTATCTGCCAAGTAAGCGATAAATCATTTATGCTGGATGAGTCGAACAGTTTCGCAGCACTGGAGTTCACGTGAGGACACTTAAACTGTGTGTGAAGGAGTTTAAAACATGCACTTTGTCAACTAAACAGTAACTGTTTAAATCACTTCAGGGTTTCTTACCTATACCACCTTGTAACATATGGTTATAATCAGCATAAGACAGGGATGAATAATGGTAAAATATTACGTAATCCTGCTGTGGCTTTAAAGCAGGTTTGGAACAATGACAGAATGTTGCCCAGCAGCTCCAAGAATCCAGACTTGACACTAAGCGATACCAGGTACTTGTCTTTCAGACAAGAAAAACTGTTTGGTTAATTCTCTGAAACTTTAATTCACTTGTCCAAAAACAATTTTTAACAATAGACAAAGCTAGTGGCACAAGGCATCAGGTATCTAAAGTCATCTGTATAGAGATCCAGAAATTCTGCACAATTTGGACTACATAACCTTGACTGCCATGTGGGAAAAGAGGCATAGTTTCCAGCCCAGATTAATGTTCCTCTGCCATTATTCTTCTCTGCAGAGGCCAAAGGTTACTCATGATTAAAATACAGGGTGTTTTTACACTTCATGAACTGAGTGACAGAGAAGCCAACTGGGATTCACACAGTATCTGGCCCTCAGCATCTTCTGGTTCAGTTTAGTTGTGAAAAATATTACACTACCATTCAAAAGTTTGGGTCGGTAAGATTTAAAAAAATATTTTTGAAAGAAGTGTCTAATGTTCACCAAGACTGCATTTATTTGATAAAAATACAGTAAAAACAGTAATATTGTGAAATATTTTCTATTGTAATATATTTTTAAAATGTAATTTATTCCTGTGATCAGAGCTGAATTTTCAGCATCATTACTCCAGACTTCAGTGTCACATGATCCTAATCACATCCAGTCACATCCTAGTCACATCATTCTAATATGCTGATTTGCTGCTCAAAGAAACATTTCTTATTATTATCAGTGTTGAAAACAGTTGTGCTGCTTCATATTTTTTACATTCAGGATCCATTCAGGATTCTTTGATGAATAGAAAGTTTATTGCAATTTATTGCATCCTTGCAGAATTAAATGACTGATTTCTTTAAAAAAAAAAAAAAAAAAAATACCCAATGTTTTAAACCATAGTGTAGGCCCTATATAATATTTTATAAATAGTAGTATTATAATGGTTGAAAAACATTAGTGAAAAAAATAGTGAAAAAGCTTCTATTTTGCAATTTTTTTAATTTAAAGAAAACCCTTTTTTCCCTTACAAATTAATATTAAAGGATTAGTTCACTTCAGAATTAAAATTTCTTGATAATTTACTCAACCCCATGTCATCCAAGATGTTTATCTTTCTTTCTTTAGTCAAAAAGAAATGAAGGTTTTTGAGGAAAACATTCCAGGATTTTTCACCATATAGTGGACTTCAACGGCTACCAATGGGTTGAAGATCCAAACTGCAGTTTCAGTGCTGCTTCAAAGGGCTCTACACGATCCCAGATGAGGAATAAAGGACTTGTCTAGCGATCAGTCTCTAAAAAAAAAAAAAAAAATATATATATATACTTTTTAATCACAAATGACATAGGCGGAAGTACCAAGCAAATGTTTACAAAGCGAATGTGCAAACGGCCTTTACACAAAAAAAAAAAAAAAAAAAGGTAAAACAACGATGTCGGACGATTTTGAACTTTGAAAAGAAAATGAGATGGAGTTTTTCGCTGTACCGCGGTACTTCTGCCTACGTCACGCATGACCTTTCCAACGTGATTACGTAATGCATGGCGCATCGCAGAACTAGTGCAAGACGAGCATTTGTGATTAAAAAGTATATAAATTTTTATTTTTATTAAGAAAATGACCGATCGTTTCGCTAGATAAGACCCTTATTCCTCGCCTGGGATCGTGTAGAGCCCTTTGAAGCTGCACTGAAACTGCAATTTGGACCTTCAATCCTGGAATGTTTTCCTCAAAAAACTATTTCTTTTCGACTGAAGAAAGAAAGACAAACATCTTGGATGACATGGAGGTGAGTAAATTATCAGGAAATTTTAATTTTGAAGTGAACTAATCCTTTAATGCATCAATAATCAGTATAACAGTTTGAGAAGTGAGAAGTATAATAAATATTTACATGATTTTTTTAAATTATTTGGTCTTGAGCTTCAGTGGAAGCAAGAACATCTGATGACCTGTACAAAAAAAAAAAAAAAAAAAAAATCACATGATAAGTGTCACTAGTTAGAAATATTTCTTCTTCATTGTATGATTTTTCTTTGATTTACATTTCTTCGAAATGCTAAAACTCAGTTTTGGACCTTTTGGACCCTACTCTATGCGTCTTGTCATCGTCTTTATATATACTCCTTCAGGGAACCTCATTCAGAATGAATTACAGGTTGCATTTG
The DNA here is from genome assembly GCA_039654765.1 of Mylopharyngodon piceus. Lineage (NCBI taxonomy): Eukaryota > Metazoa > Chordata > Actinopteri > Cypriniformes > Xenocyprididae > Mylopharyngodon > Mylopharyngodon piceus. Next base: position 35,617,535 of record CM077440.1, read on the forward strand.
GCAATCATTACATTCAGAGTACAGTGAGCTATGTTGTAATATGGGACACGTGACCCTGTTCAATACTTTATTGTCCGCACAATTCAATGAACGTCTTTCTTTTCAGCATGTTTTCAATTATTGTCTCATTTCATGAAATAATATATTTAAAAAAATCCTGTTGTACCAGTTTCATAAAGACTACATAGTAACAATAGGGCACTGTATTCATCTGAATATGTTCAGCCAAAAGCTGAATACATACCAACTGGCCCGCTCTTATAGACAGAAATGAAAGACCATGAACGGCCAGATGTGCTTATTACTGATAAATAAGTCAGTGTCATATAAGATCTCCCTCACAGACTGAGCCTCCCAAATGCTTTCCAATTCCAACCACTAAGTATAAAGATCTGAATATTTGAGTTTGAAATAAGATTGTATATTTTATGTTGCTATTACAGACACTTTGAATCCTGCAGTTCCTTCTTCATTTACACACACTGCCCCCATCCCTCCAGACCTCACATAAAACCTGTCAATATATTATTACCTGTTCCGTCAGCTCCGTATTGATCCCATACCTCCATCTCTTCTCATTTATTGCTGGAGTTATGCATCTATTCTGGCCAGATGTGGTGAAAACGACACTAAAACCCGGACAGTACAGTTTCATTGATTTCTGTACTGAGACGCTCTGCACTGCTGCATGATTGTTTGCAAGTGCTCTGGATATTAAGTGGCCGTTAGACAGCCGACTATAAACATGTGCTGCAGAATATATCGCATCATAACAGTTTATCTTCATGTATATGTATTGAGGTACTTGGATTCAGATTTAATGTGACAGATCTGATTGATGAAGATTGCATTTGTCTTGTTGGTATGATAACAAGACGTGTGTGATGGATAGATGGGCTAAAATCCTGATTCTGAAATATGAGATATGATCTTATATGATTATTTATAGCATGGATTTATTAAGGGCCATGTATTGTTTGTCTTATATCTTTTTCTAATTTATTGGCTTTATGCTCCACCCAGTGGAGTCAATTATAACATTTTTAATTTTATCACACATTCTTCTTCAAACTTGTCCTAAAACTTATTTCATATTGACCCCTAATTTGAGTCAGATCGTCTTCTGACTACAGGTGGTAATCTGTTATATACCAAAACATTCGTAGTGAAACACACAAGAAAATATGATAAGGAGTAGGCCATACAAGCAGTCAGACAGTATCTTAAGATTAAATGTATTTTAGGCTACTTGGATGTTGACAAAAGTTTTTTTTCCCTACACTAAAAATGGCTTACTTGATAAAATCAACCCTCCAAGCAAGAAGTGAGGCTGTATAACCCCTACACCTAGGGGTTAAATGTAAGCATGTTCATGTATTAATTAATCACTTTTTTTTTTATTGAAAATGTGTGTAAACAGCTTGTAACAAAACTTAAAAAATGAGACCTTCCCCAGCTTCCTAGGTTGTCTATGAAAGCCTGTAGACTGATTTGAAGGACTCGGGACGTTTTTGCCGGGAAAATCAAAAGGTTGTGACGTTACTAACGCGCTCCCGAGACCCACTGTTCCGTTCTATGACACATGAAACGAATGCTTATACAAATTTTCAGGATAATGAAGAAAGTGCTGTTCTATACTGTAATGTCAATATGTCATGCAAAGAAAATGGATTAATTAAAACTATATAGCCAGATCTACTTTATAATCAAACTTTCATAACAGTGATTTAAATTACCTCAACTGTCGACATGATGCTGGTGAATTGCAGAGCTCGTGCAAACATATACACATCGCTATGATCAGATGCTTAACTGCTGCTTTCTCAGCGCTGTCATTTTTGTTGTGTTTATTTTGTTATCGAGAGGATATTCATATTCATTTAATGTCTCTGGATGTTCACTAGCAGTATACTGCTGCAAAGGTATTTCCAACTTCTTTTTATTTTTAAGCAAGAACGAAAAAGAACTTCACCGTGTTCATAGGGACATAGAGGCATTCAGTCTCTTTTGCGTTACGTGTGCACTAATACGAGCACGAGCAATAAGTTGCTTGCTGCAGTTCACTTAGCGGCCACCGATATCGCTAATAACAAGGGTTTCTGAATTCTACATATAGCATATATTAACTATAGTCTTTAATTTCTTTTCTAAAATCACCACTGACATGCTATGTGTTATTTTACCATTATTTATCTACTATTATGTATTAATATTTTGAATTAGCTTTCATTTATTTCAGTTTTCATTTTAATTTTAGCTCTTTTTTTTTTTTGCATTTCAGTTCCATTGGCAGGTGTTCTAATCTAGCTTACACTTAAAACCTTGTGTACTGCTCTTATAATAAAAACATAAAAAAAAATAATGTTCCTCATTTGTAATTCACTTTGGATAAAAGTGCATGCTGAATTAAAAACTGTAAATCTTTTCATATTTGGGTTCTTGTTGCGCATGTCTGTGTCTGAAGTTGTAAAATGCTCCATTAAAACAACATAACAATACACTGACTGAAGGAAAGATTCATTTTGAATGTGAGTCTTTTTACACGCCCAAGGGAGGAAGTCCGAATGTGACTATCCTGTTACCTTTTCTTGATCGGAATAAAGCAGGTGGGTTTAAATTTGAGACTGGAGCAGGACACACAGAAACACACATTCATGAGGCCTTCCTACCATACAACACCTGGCTGGGGTGAGTTAACAATTCACAGCAGCCATCTATTTACTGCGGAGGAGGGAAGTCAAATGCTAATCAGGTTTTGTTTGAAGCGGTCAAATTTCTGAGCCAGTGAGCATTTAAAGTAACACTCCATTGTGCTTCAAGCTAAAACGCTCTGCAATCCATTACTTATGTTTCCTCTACATAGTCATTATCTGCTCTGTGATGTTTGTGAGCACCGAAAACATCACTAAAATTCAGCATGTCTTTTGACTCACAGTGCACCCCGTCTTTATTTCCACTTCACGAAAATGTCGTTTGTTTATCAAAACCCATCTTTCCTAGTTTGCTTGCTGCCAGCCTCAAACAAAACTTTCAAAGACTAAACTAGTAATCTGGTAAACTTTTTGCCAACATTTTGATTCTTGGCATTCTGATGTAAACATGCACCCTGCACTCTTCAAAATAAAGCTTCTTTAATTGCATCAGTGGTTCCATAAAGTAACATCCATGGAATCTTTTCATCCCATAAAAGGTTATTTATAGTGGAAAAAAAGGTTCTTTAGATGCTTGAAATGTTCTTTGGGGAACCAAACTTTTTTTTTTTTTTTTATTTTTTTTTTTTTATGGCATTGCTGTGAAAACCTGTTTTTAGAACCTTTATTTTTAAGAGTGTAACTACAAGAAGTTGTGTTGTTGTCCGATTATCTGATATCAGTTTTGTGTGCAATATACATCAGACGTTCAGTGATCAGACTCTGTGCAGTGCGTTTGTGTGCTGTCTGAGACTAATATAGTAATGACTGTGAGTATGATGGCAAACAGCTTCAACATTTGAAAACAGGCGTCGGAATGGAAAGAGAGGATGGAAAACTCCAACTTTGGCTCTGCTCATGTCCATCATGTCATGCATGAGACATTGCATTACTGTATTTTATACATTCATGCACAAGCTGTCTGAAACACTCACTTATTCACAGAGCAAATCCCACATAGTTAAGTGAGTGAAAATATGTGAATCTGGACACCAAATGATGTTGAAATGGAGCTGTAACTGTGACTTTGCTTTTATACCGCAAAATGACAGATCTACTTGAAATCCAGTTAGACCATTTGAGATGCATTTCTAAAAATCTCATTTTAATTCAGGGTTTTATTTATTTATTTTAGTTTAGGGTTGGTGAAATTTTCAAAAGTTTCTTCTGCTCACCAAGGCTGTATTTATATCAAAAATACGATGACACTTTACAATAAGGTTAATTAGTTGACAAGGGCCAAATTGTGATGGCTGGGTCAGAGCATCTCCAAAACTGCAGCTCTTGTGGGGTGTTCCCGGTCTGCAGTGGTCAGTATCTATCAAAAGTGGTCCAAGGAAGGAGCAGTGGTGAACCGGCAACAGGGTCATGGGCGGCCAAGGCTCATTGATGCACGTGGGGAGCGAAGGCTGGCCTGTGTGGTCCGATCCAACAGACGAGCTACTGTAGCTCAAACTGCTCAAGAAGTTAATGCTGGTTCTGATAGAAAGGTGTCAGAATACACAGTGCATCACAGTTTGTTGCGTATGGGGCTGCATAGCCGCAGACCAGTCAGGGTGCCCATGCTGACCCCTGTCCACCGCCGAAAGCGCCAACAGTGGGCACGTGAGCATCAGAACTGGACCACGGAGCAATGGAAGAAGGTGGTCTGGTCTGATGAATCACGTTTTCTTTTACATCACGTGAATGGCCGGGTGCGTGTGTCACTTACCTGGGGAACACATGGCACCAGGATGCACTACTGGAAGAAGGCAAGCCAGCGGAGGCAGTGTGATTCTTTGGGCAATGATCTGCTGGGAAACCTTGGGTCCTGCTATCCATGTGGATGTTACTTTGACACGTACCACCTACCTATGTTTTGTTGCAGACCATGTACAGCCTTTCATAGAAACAGTATTCCCTGGTGGCTGTGGCCTCTTTCAGCAGGATAATGCGCCCTACCACAAAGCAAAAATGGTTCAGGAATGGTTTGAGGAGCACAACAACGAGTTTGAGGTGTTGATTTGGCCTCCAAATTCCCCAGATCTCAATCCAATCGAGCATCTGTGGGATGTGCTGAACAAACAAGTCCGATCCAGGGAGGCCCCACCTCACAACTTACAGGACTTAAAGGATCTGCTGCTAACATCTTGGTGCCAGATACCACAGCACACCTTCAGGGGTCTAGTGGAGTCCATGCCTCGATGGGTCAGGGCTGTTTTGGCAGCAAAAGGGGGACCAACACAATATTAGGAAGGTGGTCATAATGTTATGCCTGATCTGTGTATATATCAACACATGAACTAAACATTCTAACCACTGCATTGTGTTAGATGTATCAGGGGCAGGTGTAGGTTTTCTGTAGAGGGTGTAGTTTGTGTAAGGTGAGGGGTGTAGAGCGCAGGATGTGGGGTAAGAGGGGTTAACGGGCAGACAGATAAGATACAGCTGGCCAGCGAGAGGTACCGCTGTTTAATTCAGGAAAACACACACATAGAGTGACCACAGAACAGGGAAATGAGCGTCTTTAGGGACCTGAACTACTCACTCATGACTGCTCGCTTTTTAATGAATCCGAGTAGTCTGCCTGCCTGTCTCCTGTTATCAGCCATGCCATGGCTTTCAGGCCAAAAAGGGCTTTTGATATAAGGTCAGAGGTCATGGAAAGCATCTAGAAGCTTCTCCACCCCTGGTTTTGGGTCACTTCACATCAACAGTGCATTTGCAACAGAATCACTGAACAGCGTGTCTGGTTGGAGTCTCTATTGGCGTCCACTTGTATGGGTTCAGTTTAATCTCTTTTCCGTCATAGTTCACTTGGTAGTGGAAAGTCATTTGCAGCGTATAGTTGTCACTTTTAACTATCTGTATAAAGTCTCGTCCACTTTGTGGCATATTCTAGCCAGAATATGTAAAATGCACACTATGACACATGCATGAGAAAAAGCAAAGCAAAGCATTGGACACCATACACTACCGTCCAAAACTTTGGGGTCAGTAACATTAAAAAAAAAAAAAAAAATTAATAGTTTTATTCACCAAGGCTGCATTAAATTGATCAATAGTGACAGAAAAGACATTTTTCATATTACAAAATGTTTCTATTTAAAATAAATGCTGTTCTTTTGAATTTTCTATACTCCAAAAAATCCTGAAAAAAAAAAAAAAAAAAAAATTCAACAAAAGCAGCACAAAAGCAATGTTTCTTGAGCACCATTCAGCTTTGCCATCACAAGAATAAACTGCATTTAAAATATATAAAAAATATATTAAAATAGAAAACAGTTAAAATAGTTATTTTAAATTATAACATTTCACAATATTACTGTTTTTACTGTATTTTTGATTAAAGGAACACAACTTTTGACCCTGTAGTGGTTAAAAAACAAAACTGCATGCATTTTGCGGAAGAACATTGTTTTGGTTGTGCTTCGGCTCTGCGTGACTGTGTGGATGAATATGATTATCCTACTGCTCATAAAACATTCACTACTAAACTTAAGAGATAATAACCAGTTTAGATGAATGTTCGAGATTTTGCTGTTCCATGTCAACCTTTCTCACTTGTTTGGACAATTAACTAATGCCACTCCCACACCATTCACGCGTCAAAGTAGCTGGAGCAACTTTTCTCTATTTACAGATATGACGAGACACACACAGGTAAGTGACGCATGTGTGCAATTTCCACGAAAACCATCCCAAAATATAACACTTATAATAGGCTTACCATAGTCAATCAGGGTAAGACAAAATCATATTTTTGAAGAAGGATTAATGAAGTATTGACTCATTTTGTTAATTTTGAAAAAAAGTTATATAGTGTACCTTTAAATAAATTCAGCCTTGGTAAGCATAAAAGACTTATTTTAAAAACATTACAAAGTCCTACTGAGCCCAAACTTTGAACAGTAGTGTATATCATGTTAGTCATGTGGGATCTCATGTCACACCCCCACACAGGCAACAGGCATCAAGGAGCCAAATAAGCACCACCCAATGTGTTTCACTAGTGCACATTACCAAACCTACAAAACATTCATAAGCAGATGCATCTCTTAAAGCAGAATACAAACAAAAAATAAGCCTAATGATAAAATATAATGCATATATAAGGCAAAATGGTGCCCTTTTCTATAACAGAAACGGATGTTGGGTTGTTCTTGTGATCAGGTTTTTATAATTACAGAGGTATGAGTGCAACTGCACCCATCAAAGGAATGCATTTTCTAACCCACCAACACTTTTTTTTGTTTTGTTTTGTTTTGTTTTGTTTATAGTGACTACTCATTTTTGGATGGAAACGTTATAAAATGTACAGTGAGTGTATTTGTTTGTAGTTTGTTTGAATGTGGAATCCAACACATGCCCATATATGAAGAGACAACATGAAATGGAACCGTTCTGGATCATCAAAAGTTCCAAATTCTATTCCAGACGGCAGTTGTGGTCCACAACTGAGTTCTGCTGATTTGATCATAATGTAGCTGGAAGGTTTATTGGGTGTTGGAAAGGAAAGACCAACCCTCCCACTTAGAGATCTTGGAAACAATTTGTGCTTTTGTCAGAAACAGCTACTTCAGATCTGCTATGGTGCCAGATCCACCAAACAGCTAAAGCAATGGGTCAGTTGTTTATGAGAGGTATTTGGAAAAATATTGTAGATGGTAGTGTTTTATTCCTTTGAAATGACTTCAAGTCAATATTAAATGTTTCTGGTCTTGTTGTGCTTTCATCTGGTCACATTATTCCAAACCTAAAACATTTGTTTAGAATATTTGATCAAAGTCTTTTCAGTCTATTTATCAATAGTTTGTCAATTTAATTTAGTCAATTTCTGATTAATAAAATCAAGTCTCACTCTACATTTTTTGTACTTCATATTTAAATACTTTAGATTATATTGACTTTAAGGGTGAATCATAACATTTGAGTCAATCACCTATTATTACCAGGGTTATTGCTAAGACTAAAACTAAAACCATTAAAAAAATGATACTCGAAACAAAATAAAGATTAAATTAACTAAAATCTAAAACTTATTTTATTTCTTAGTTGCAGAGACAACATTTCGTATTAGTTTAATTTGAAATACTAAAATAACTAAAACTAAATAAAATAAAACTTGGTGCAGTCAAATTGATCAAATTGAATTGTCAAATTTCGATTAATCGCATGTAACAAGTTTGTAAATATACAATATGTGTGTGTGCATATATGTATGTAAATGTGTGTGTATATATATATATATATATATATATATACACTGAACAAAATTATAAACACAACACTTTTGTTTTTGCCCCCATTTTTCATGAGCTGAACCCAAAGATCTAAGACTTTTTCTATGTACACAAAAGGCCTATTTCTCTCAAATATTGTTCACAAATCTGTCTAAATCTGTGTTAGTGAGCACTTCTCCTTTGCTGAGATAATCCATCCACCTCACAGGTGTGGCATATCAAGATGCTGATTAGACAGCATGATTATTGCACAATAAAAGGCCACCACTCTAAAATGTGCAGTTTTACTGTATTGGGGGGGTCCGAAAACCAGCCAGTATCTGGTGTGACCACCATTTGCCTCACGCAGTGCAACACATCTCCTTCGCATAGAGTTGATCAGGTTGTTGATTGTGGCCTGTGGAATGTTGGTCCACTCCTCTTCAATGGCTGTGCGAAGTTGCTGGATATTGACAGGAACTGGAACACGCTGTCATATACGCCGATCCAGAGCATCCCAAACATGCTCAATGGGTGACATGTCCGGTGAGTATGCTGGCCATGCAAGAACTGGGATGTTTTCAGCTTCCAGGAATTGTGTACAGATCCTTGCAACATGGGGCCGTGCATTATCATGCTGCAACATGAGGTGATGGTCGTGGATGAATGGCACAACAATGGGCCTCAGGATCTCGTCACGGTATCTCTGTGCATTCAAAATGCCATCAATAAAATGCACCTCTGTTCGTTGTCCATAACATACACCTGCCCATACCATAACCCCACCGCCACCATGGGCCACTCGATCCACAACGTTGACATCAGCAAACTGCTCACCCACACGACGCCATACACGCTGTCTGCCATCTGCCCTGTACAGTGAAAACCGGGATTCATCTGTGAAGAGAACACCTCTCCAAAGTGCCAGATGCCATCGAATATGAGCATTTTCCCACTCAAGTCGGTTACGATGACGAACTGCAGTCCGGTCGAGACCCCGATGAGGACAACGAGCATGCAGATGAGCTTCCCTGAGACGGTTTCTGACAGTTTGTGCAGAAATTCTTTGGTTATGCAAACCGATTGTTGCAGCAGCTGTCCGGGTGGCTGGTCTCAGACAATCTTGGAGGTGAAGATGCTGGATGTGGAGGTCCTGGGCTGGTGTGGTTACACGTGGTCTGCGGTTGTGAGGCCAGTTGGATGTACTGCCAAATTCTCTGAAATGCCTTTGGAGACGGCTTACGGTAGAGAAATGAACAATCAATTCACTGTCAACAGCTCTGGTGGACATTCCTGCAGTCAGCATGCCAATTGCACGCTCCCTCAAAACTTGCGACATCTGTGGCATTGTGCTGTGTGATAAAACTGCACATTTTAGAGTGGCCTTTTATTGTGGCCAGCCTATGGCACACCTGTGCAATAATCATGCTGTCTAATCAGCATCTTGATATGCCACACCTGTGAGGTGGATGGATTATCTCGGCAAAGGAGAAGTGCTCACTAACACAGATTTAGACAGATTTGTGAACAATATTTGAGAGAAATAGGCCTTTTGCGTACATAGAAAAAGTCTTAGATCTTTGAGTTCAGCTCATGAAAAATGGGGGCAAAATCAAAACTGTTGCATTTATAATTTTGTTCAGTGTATATATATATATATATATACACACACACACACACACACACATAAACGCACACATATAATATATTTTAAAACAATTGTTAGATGCGATTAATCGTGATTAATCGATTTGACAGCACTAATAAAATTCATAAAAACTACACTGTAAAATCTTTTTGGTAACACTTTCCAATAAGGTTCATTAGTTAAACATTAGTTAATGTATTAACTAACATCAACTAACCATGAGCAATACATTTGTTACTGTATTTACTAATCTTCTTTAACGTTTGTTAATAAAAAATACAGTTGTTCATTGTTTGTTCATGTTAGTTCACAGTGCATTACTTAATGTTAACAAGATTTTAATAATGTATTAGTAAATGTTGAAATTAACATTAACAAAGATTAATAAATGCTGTAAAGGTGCAGTTCATTATTAATGTTAACTAATGTAGTTAACTAATGTTAACTAATGAACCTTATTGTAAAGTGTTACCATCTTTTTTGATTTTAGTAATCTAAACTTAACTTACTGTGTTTATCCAATTGATTTGTCCAATGTATTTAAACTGAGGGGAAAAAAAAGAAAAAAGTTATCTCAACTTAAAGTAAGTAAAGCAATGAAGTCGTCTTGAAGTTGAGTTATCATGGTCATGTCAGCGAGAGAGATTATAATGTGAACATGTCTGTTAGAGAAGATGAATCTCGGCTGATGACCAGTTCTCATCAGCACTGACACAGCTAACGAGAGAGGTCAGAGGTCAGCAGTAGGTCCTTTCTCAGAGAAACAGGCCCTTGTGCTGATCTATGGCCTGCTTCAACTGGCCAAACTCGATCCTATATATCATTACAACAGAAATCGAAGATCTCTGAAGATCAGAACACTCTAGCATCATGTCAGCAAATTTTGCACAGACAAACAACTCAAGTTTAGTTATAGATGTAATTTTGTATTTTTAAAATTGTATTTATTTTTAAGATCGTATGAATGTTGTGGCTCCTGACGCTGTCAAGAATTGTCTAGAACAGGTGATTGTATCTAAATCATCGTTATGAGAGATTTTAAATGTCTCATCATCATCTTAAACCTGCTGTCCCTAATCCATCATATGCAGTAAACCAACACAAGCCGAACAGCTGAACGTCACTCTGAGAATAGTATGTAAGCAGGACGTGAGTGGAGGTTTGGAATGCACTTTCCCCTTTGACCTCAAAGGTCGCCATGACACTCTCGGCCCCCGTGAAGGAGGGAGGATCACGTGGCTGTGTGGGTGGTGTTTTAGCTCTGATGTACATTACTTTGCATGGCATATCCTTAAAGGAATACTTCTGCCATTATTTACCCTCCCTCATGTCGCTCCAAACCCGCATGCTGGTATTTCTTCCTTGGGACACAAACGAAGTTTTGAAGAATGCACATTCTGCAATGATCTTACATGTTTATTTAGATTCCAAGCTCAAAGTATATATATCTTTTTTATATAAAATTTAAAAACAAAATGTAAAAATGAGGACAAAATAATTGGGTATTTATATATACATATATATTTATATATACATACATATATACATATATATATGTGTGTGTGTGTGTGTGTGTGTGTATATATATATATATAATGTATATATAGACTTGTAATATATATATATATATATATATATATATATAGAAATATAGACTTGTATTTATTGCGCAATTCTTTTGTACTCATTTTTACATTTTGTTTTTAAATTCTACTTTTGTTTTTTGTTTTTAATAGAAAAATAACAGCAAATTGCTTTTTTTTTCTTCCTTTATTTTATTTTATTTTATTTTTTAGGTGGAGGCTTTAAATAAGCCCTTATGGGTTTTCTGCCTCTCCCTGCATATGGAATGTATTTTCTTGCTTTTTGTTGTATTTATTTATTGTGCAAAATAAACTAAACAAACTATCTGCAGCTTCCTTTTCTTCATACTGACAGCTGAAAGAAAAAAAACACAAAAAACAGATTATCCTCAAGTATGCTGATAGATAACTTTTGTGTGGTTGTCAGCAGGAATATCATGAATATCAGTGTGTTAGGTACTTAAGAGACTCTTCAACACTTGAATGCTGATCCTTGACCATTAGTTTCAGGGTCACCGGTTGTTCTTTTTTTAGCAAAGAGGTGGAAAGTTTTAATCTGAGGGAGATTTTAGCACCAGTCTAATCTCGCAAGAGTCCAGAGCTCTGACAGCAAGAAAGGTCTAAACGTCAGGCATGAAACACAAAGAGGGAGCTGAACACACACACACACACACACACACACACTCGAGTCTGATAGCTGAAGAGGCCAAAGCGAAGCCTGTTTGCATTTGAATGCAGGCAGTCAGCTGCAGAACAGGATAACATCTCAGCTTTCGCTGATTTGGTGCTGGCCACAGGGATACAAAGAAGACTTTACAAGAGGGAAGCACTCAAAGACATTCCTCAAGTCCATTTCAGCAGAAAGACAGAAGACTGGGCTTATGTTTCAAGACAGAAATAGCTGTTGTATTTTTCTTGGGTGTTGATTCATGTGCCACTGATTTGAATGATGCTCTTTTTATTCTCCTCTAGCCAACCAAGTGCTCTTTAATTGACTGTATTTGCATGTCCAGCTTTACAAAGGACAACCTTCCACCTTTCTCAAGAACATCAGAACGTCACTTCAGATCCCAGGACTGTTTTATCCTTTTGGTCACATTCTCTGAGACCACACATCGACAGCCATCATCCTCAACTTTTGATAATTTAGGCAATTTTATGAAATGAGTTGATGATGTATTTATTTTCAAATTGCTTCTTATAAATAGTCACCTCAGGTAACTTCAAACTAATTTTTCAAAGCAAAAAAGACATCTGTGTGTGTTTTCACCAAGAGTAAAACAGAAATATTATTACAATATAAAATAACAGTTTTTCTATTTGAATGTGTTGTAAAATGTAATTTATTCGTGTGATTAAAGCTGAATTTTCAGCATCATTACTCCAGTCTTCAGTGTCACATGATCCTTCAGAAATCATTCTGATATGATGAATTGGTGCTCAAGAAACATTTCTGATTATTATCAATGTTGCAAACAGTTGTGCTGCTTCATCTTTTGTGGAAATCATGATCATTTTTTTTCAGGATTCTTTGATGAACAGAAAGTTCAAACAGCATTTATTTGAAATTGAAATCTTTTGTAACATTATAAATGTTTCTACTGTCACTTTTGATTAATTTAATGCTGAATAAAAGTTGAACAAAATTACTTTCTTCTTCTTCTTCAAAAATATCTTACTGACCCCAAACATTCCCCAAAATCCCCAAAACATTTTTTGCTTGGTTACAGGTGGATAAACAGATAATATTTAAGAAATACTAAAGAGGGGACCATATGTCTTTTTAGTAGATTAAAATCCTGGTTTAAGCTATCCACGTCTTCATATAAACCCACACAGGCCACATTAATCTATCAGGATTTGGAAAATGCTGTAAATCCTCCATTAAATAGCATTTTATGGATGTTTGGAAGCGAGCAGCACTCGATCTGGATTAAATCATGGTGACGGGGGACTAAATGGATGATGGCACACAGCAGTGGAACTATAAACTTAAACAGACAATTATTGATTTTGATATTTTTTTTAGGAATGAAGAGGCTGTCTCTAGATTGGTAACATTAATGCAGCGGGAGAAAAGGATCTGTCTGACCAGCTTTGGTGGTCAGTGCTTTAATATGGCATGGCGTGGGAGGTCATCCAGGGGTCAAGGGTCAAAGATTACCATCCTAAAGGTCTCTATGACCCTTGCAAATTGATTGCTTACACATCAGAAAGATTCAGCTCAGAATGTTAACTTCACATTTAGCCTGGTTGACAGCTACACTCCTTTACATCTTCTTCTTTCCATTTACTCCACTGGTATACTGAAGTTATAAAAACAGGGAATATAAATGTGTTTCCTACTCATTATGTATACTCTATAAACTGGAAAACTGCTGTTAAATTAATTAGCCATTACAAATCTCAGCAATATTTGATCACAGAGAACAGTAAAATGAATATGTGTTTATACACTGTTCCTATCATGTTTATTTATTATAATGTTTGTAGAAAAAAAGCTGCTCATTGATTTCAATATATATATTTTGACACTGACGGATCAAAAAATCTTTACATTCATAAATTACAGCAGAAGCAAATCTTTCAGTCAGCAGATATTGTCTTAAGAATAATGCATAGTCCAGTATTCATCCCTGTATAACATCTTGAATGATTATTGAGAAAATAAACTATTTAAACTAAGATAGGGTTAAATAGCTAATTCACTATGAAAACATATCCTAAGAGAATTACATGAATAATCAGCTGTCATAAAAAAAAACACAAAAACAAATATGTTGCAAAAGCAATGCGTGGTTCAAAATCTAAACCAAAGAGTACACATTAAATAGCTAAAGTCATTGATTTTACTGTAATCTCTTGTAAAATGCCTTTTAATGAGCAAAAATACACAAAATAAATAAATATAGCACATTTCTATTGCTTTCCTCCCTGTCTCTCTTTTCTTTCCTCAGTCTCATGTCTGTTACGTAACAGTGGTTGAATGACAGCATCCAAGTTTTGCTCTTTTTGGCAGCAATAAATCACAAAGAACAAATGTGTTTTGAGCTGTATCATTATGGGCATCTGAAATAAGGGACCGTTTAGGCAGCAGACATCAGAGCCGTTATTCTGTTCAGTTTGAGATCGTTCTCAGCTGAATCAGACGCAAACAAAAAAAATAGGTAAAATGCAATAGATAAAATAAATAGATGGTAAAATGCATTTTAAAATGCAAATATATACTGGAAAAGGCCTGTTTTAAATGTATTTGATGAGGAGGAGTGTTTGGGTAATGAAGTAAAAATGTTTCAATGCATTAATTTGGGGTTTAAAAGACACTTAATATTCAATTCGACTGCACTGATCAGATGAGAACAAAACTTGAACTTGAGCTGAATAATGACACTATTGACTATCATCTGTAGAACTGCTTATAGCTGAACTGAACTCATTTCATAATGAGTAACTTTACACAATAAACTTTACACACAACTGAACTGAATCAACACTGAAATGAATTAAGCTTGACTAAACTGAATCAACACTGAACTGAATTAGGCTTGACTGAACTAAAACACTGAACTGAATTATTGAGCTGAATAACGACACTATTGTCTTTGTAGAGGTGCTTTACAGCAGAATTTTTTTGCATATTTGATGAAGTTTGCATGACTGATTCTGTTATTCTCTTTATTACTGTGAAGCTGCTTTAAAACAAGCTGTATTTATATAAAGCGCTATATTACAGAGCTATGGAAGCTTGTTTCCGCCACTGAATAAAAAATAAAAAAGGTAATTGTGACTTTTTTTCTCGCAATTGTGAGTTTACATCTCGCAACTCTGACTTTTTTCTCAGAATTGCGTGATATAAACTCGCAATTGCAAGTTATAATGTCAGAATTGCATGATATAAAGTCGCTATTGTGTTATAAAGTCAGAATTGCGAGATATAAACTCACAATGGCGAGTTATAGTCCAATTCTGAGAATCTTTTTTTCCTCAGAATTGGACTTTATAACTCGCCATTGTGAGTTTTTATCTCGCAATTGTGAGAAAAAAGTCAGAATTGTGAGAAAAAAAGCAATTTTGACTTTAATTTTTGTAATTGTGAGTTTATATCTTGCAATTCTGACATTATAACTCGCAATTGTGAGTTTATCTCGCAATTTTGAAAAAAGAAGTCAGAATTGTGAGATAAAAAGCCGCAATTACCTTTTTTTATTTTTTATTTAGTGGCAGAAACAAGGTGATGAAAACATATGAAATGGGAGGAAAAAATATATTTCAATGCTTTTGCGTTTTCTCGCAAAAGTTTTGCGTTCCCACAAGAAACTTTGCGAGTTTCTCAAACAACACAAACATTTTGCAAGAGAACATAAAAGCATTTACATATTTTTTCCATCCCCATGTCCCTTTAGGGGCTATATAAATAAAAATTACTTGACTTAATCTGCGAAATTCAAAATTATTTTTGTTTCTCATTGTCTTTCTGGGCCAGTACACATTATATGCACTGTGAGCTTTGACTGTGCATAAAGTGAAAATCAGTAAGACCGTTTCATAGCTTTCTGCATTATCAAAAAGGGTGCAACTCTTTAGTCCCAGCCAAAGTCCTGCCCAGTCATCTGGTAGAACTTCATGTTGAAAGGCCTGTAGAAATCCCTGAGTCTGTGCAGCACCTCCGCCGGTATGTGCGGATGCGGTCGCCCTTTCGTCTTCCCCAGACATCGCGGTCTGCTGCTTCCTTCTGGCTTTTTGAGGCAGGGAAAGCCTTTAGTCTGGTTAAAGTAGAAGTGCTTATTGGTCACCACCCGTTTGAGTCCCAGAAAGTCCTGCACCCTGCCCATTTCTCCTGCGGGGTCCGTCACCAGCTTCTCTCCGCTCACGAAGAGAAGCTGTGCGAGTGGGAAATACCTGAGCCAGTTCTCCAGGTGTTTGGCGTAGATGCCGATCCTCACGGCGCTCCAGGATGTGTCGATCAGACCCGTGGTGGAGTTTTTAAAGACCAGATTCTGGAAAGACGGCAAGCTGGGGTTTTTGGTTAGAGTCTGAGTGTAGTCCGACACGGCCCGGGTCACGGGGTCACGGACCACCACGATGAGTTTAGTGCTGCGGCTCATGGAGAAAACTCGGGAAGGGGCTTCACGTGTGATGAAGTAGCTGGGTGTCTTCTCCATGGTGATCTGGCCGTCTAAAGTACGAGGCATTAGATTCCTACGAAAAAGAGAAAGTGAAAATAATGTCATAATGGAGGTCACTTCTACTAGAAATCTGTGATCAAACATGGTTTCTAAAAGAGTTTTAAAGTGCTCGTATTATGCTCATTTACAAGGTTATACGTCTGATAGAATACTTTTACATTGTTTTTCTCATACTGTACATTGCTGCAGCACCTCTTTTCACCCTGAAACCTTCATCGTCTGAACGATCTATTTTAGAGCCCGTCACACGGAGACGCAAAATTATATTATAGCTGTATACTTAAAAATTTTGTATTGTATCAACGTTTCGTCCAGACGGATCCGGCGTTTTAGGAGCCTGAATCCTCTATTTTTTGAAACCGGGTCCCAGAGAGGATAAATCTGAAAATGACACCCTTGTGTTTTCGTGTATACAGCCAATCCGTATATTTTGTGAAACAACGATGTCATCACCCCATGTCTCGACCCTACTCAGACACCGCTACGTCACGTAACAGCAACAACAACAACAATAGCGAACTACATGCTTGTGTTCGTGTTAACTTTATTCATATATTACTAAGCTTTACTAAAGTTTGTATACAGCGCGCAAGGTTTATGACCATGCTCCAAGTCTTCTTCTCCATTTTTAGTGCATCTCTGTGGCAGAATTACAGCGCCACATACTGGTCTGGCATGTATACTACATAGTTTTGAGTCAGTTTCACTGGTTTTGTGTGTATGCAGATATTTCTTGAGACGACGCTGTGTTTACAGAATTTTTTTTAGAACGAGGATAATAAAAAGCTCTAGCTTTGTGTGGATGTGGCCTTAGTTACTTAGTTACTTAGTCTCTTTAAAGCCCACCTCTCTGAAAAAGCCTAGTCTGCTCTGATTGGTCAGCTGCCCAGTCTGTTGTGATTGATTGGCCAACCACTTGAAATGTAACACCCCTTACCATAATCGAGCTTCAGCTCCCGAGGCTTCATGAGCAGCTGTAAACTGTATTATATCTATGGTAACTATGGCGTTGATATTGGAAGTCCATACAATGTTTTTTTTTACCTTGGAGTGAAAAAATACCCAACTTATCCAAATGTTTTTTGGAGGATGGGCCAAAGTTGCCAGGCGGGCATTAGGCATATGTGAAATGTGCAAATGTGTTTGTGAAATGAGCAGGAGAGACTCGACTCACAGTTGATTCCAATGGAGTGCAACATTAGGATTCCAGAAGTAAAAATCTCATTCATTTTCTCTTTAGGGGAACTGATTTTGAACCATAACTTATAAATCATTAAAGCCAGACATACTCTGAGCTACAAGGTTGTTAATCAGTGGTATATGCTTCGGTAGAAGCCATCAGTCTACATTATTTCGACTTATAATAATCGTTTAAAAATGGAATTCTTAAGGAAAGACTACATTACCCATGATTCTGCAAGAAAGAAAGAAAGAAATGGGAAAAATGCTTCCAGAACCAAGGCCGCTAAAAAGTTGGGCTAGTACTTTTGGCACTTTATAAGGCACAATACTCTAATAAAATATGTATGCATTATGGGATTGTCTTTTCTTTTCACCCAAACATGAAGATTCTGTCATGATTTACTCACCCTCATGTTGTTTCAAGCCTGTATGACTTACTTTTTTTCTGTGTAACAGAAGTCATAAATAGTCATATATGCTTGGAAGTGGCATGAGGATGAAAAAAATGATGACAGAATTTTAATTTTTGAAGAACTGTGCCTTTAGGGATACAATGCTGCATTAGAATCAGGCCAAAATTTAATTATGCTGCCTTTCAGAACAGCATTTGCATTTGGAGTGCACATAAATGTCGTCTAAGTAGGCAGCTCATTAGGTTTTGGGACAGAAACTATGTGTAGCTGCACCTATGTCGTCCAAACAAAATATTGGACTGGAATTTTAAGCAATAATGCAAAATGAAAAACTTTATTAAAAGTGACTCTGGAGACATGATAATTGCCACCATTT